>BSAI01000119.1:659841-677399 GCA_036245035.1 Adrianichthys oophorus | reverse complement strand
TGTGTGTGTGTGTGTGTGTGTGCGTGCGTGCGTGTTAATGCATACGTGTGTGTGTTAATGCATACGTGTGTGTGTGTAACTTTCACTCATTCACACTCCTGTGTGTGCTTGTGCGTATGAATGGACCTTCCACTTACTCACACTACCATATGTTTGCTTAAGTGTGTGTTTGTATGTATTTGTGTGAGTGTCTTTGTTTTTGTATGAATGTGTGTATTTGTGTGTGAACTGACTTTAGTTCTGTAGGAAATCTTAATTTATTTTCTGCTGAGTCATGTCAGGATGGTTTTGTTTCACACAGACTTTGTGCGTAAACATTTATAAATAAACAAACTTGGGAATAAAATGTGTAATGCTTTTACTTTGAAAGGGTTTAATCTCAGATATGGATGGAAAACTCTCACCACAGTGTTAGTGTTTTTGTGAACGTTTCTTCTCACAGATATGTTTGATTTGAAACATGACAACCATCAGGACCCCCCGCCCCAACTGTATTTTCTTTCTCGGAACAGTTGTATTTTCCCTTCTGGTTTATTGAGGGGAGGGGTGACTTCTCAGGCTTAAAGTCCCACTCCAACCAGAGTTTTTCTTTTGTAAAATCATTCCCAGTGGTCTTTTAATTATGACTGTGCAGTTTTTAGCCAAAATCAAACAGAAATGTGCCTCTGTTTTGATAGGCCTTACCAAGGCTTTTGATTCTGTCAAACCATTTGATTTTAAAGAAAAGGTTAGAAAGTACTGAACTATCAAGTCAAGCGGTTGACTGGATCAATTAGCTCTCTAAAAGAACCCAGAGAGTTAAATGGAAGGACCAGTTCTCAGATGTTCTGTCACTTGTGGCATGCCACAAGGCTCTGTTCTGGGTCCTCTCCCTTTTACAATATATAACACAGGATAAAATATAACTGACGCAAGTGATACATTTTATGTTGATGATGTGATTTTATATTCTTTTGCAGCCATACTCACTGAAGCCGTTTGTCACAGCTTTTCTAAATTGAGTCTCTTTTTTTTTTTTTTTAACTTGTCCTGTCCAACAGCTGAGCAGACAGATATGAGCTGAAAGCCTCTTGCATTAGACAGATTTTACTCTTACAATCGGGGGTTATAAATCATTGGGAACACAATTTGTATGTTGGTATAAGCCCCTTTTGTAATTTAAACGAAACTTTATTAATATTAATTTTGTTTGTGTTCTTTTTGTTGGATCGGACGGAAAAAGAAAGTGTGAAGGGGGGGGGCAGTGGATAATAGATTTTAGAGGATGACTAATGGAAAGGGAAGGTAGATTTGTTAATCTACAGGCAACAAAATGCTGGAGCTTATACCCATTAAAATAGTGAATGTTGGTCTAAAATGGGCGGGGCCTGTCCACACACTCAGCTGTTACATACCTGCCGGCTCCAAGAGTGTTCGCAAACTTGTCCAAATCCAGTTCACACGCACACTTGAGCATAGCAACCAACACATGTAAAGCATTACATTCTGTCACGCACACTATTTGAAGGTGCAAAGGTGAGCCGACGCCTGTGCTCAGGTGAATGTTATGTTAAGCTGAAGTGGATGATGGAATGCACAAAAAAGGAGGGAGAACCCCCAGACATCCCCACACCAAGACACCCACGCCGACCAGGGCCCGCCCCCGCACCCATACTGTGGGGTCAACGGAGGAGATCCGCCCGCCAGGCAGCCCGGCCAAGCACCCAGACCAGGGCCCGCAGGACCACCACATGGGCCCCCAACACCCGAGTGCAGTGAGGTACGGAAGCGCAGAGCGCAAGGCCCAGCCCAGTCAGGAGAGCAGCCCTCCCACCGTGCCAGGCGGCCCAGCACGGGGACCCACCCCCGAGAACCCCACCACCCCAGACAAGCCGCCCACCACCACCCAGGAGTTCTGAGCATCCCCCCACCCCAGCCCCGGGTACGAGCCAGGGCCCCCCAAGGGAGACCCACTCTGAAGCTCCAGGCAGTTGCGGAGATCCAGAAGAGAGCACGATGGGGGTCAGCTACCCCCACCTAGAGGAGGGATGACCACGAGAAGTGGGGGTCCCCGAAGGTGTACATTGCCTGACCAGGCTCTCCTAATGTTGTTACTTAGAAGGGGCTCGGCACCTGAGGGTAAGGGCCAGAACCCGCACCACAAGGTCACAGACACCCTCCAGGCTCAGATGGAATATGATCATGGACTTGCCAGAGGACAAAGGGATCCCTCTCCCTGTGTGGGGAGGGGGCCGCTGGGCCCAGGAGGCCGACATCCAAGAGACAAGGCCACGGCTGCTGAAGGCCCTGTTCCCTCCATCAGGGATGGGGTAAAGGACAGAAGATCAGTAGTCCCACCTTCCTTGTGTAGTGTGTGTGTGTGTGTGTGTGTGTGTGTGTGTGGCAGATTCACTCAAGAAGAAAAAGAAAACTGTGCAGAAGATCCAGCAGATCTTTGGGTATGATGCAGATCGGTGCAGCATGGTCCTCTTCACTCACGGAGACCTCCTTGATGATCCCATAGAAGAGGTCCTGAGAGAAAGTCCAGAGCTGCAGGAGCTGGTCAGAAGATGCTGCGGTCAGTATCACGTCTTCAAGAACAAGCTGGAGGATAAGAAGCTTCAGGTCATAGAGCTGCTGCAGAAGGTCAGAACCATCATGCAGAACGGAGGAAGACACTACACCAACCAGATGTTCCAGGAGGCGGAGAGAGCTGTCCGAGAGGAAAAACAACGAATTCTGAGGGAGAAGGAGGAGCAAATACACAGAGAAAAGGAGGCGATGGAGAGAAGAATTCAGCAACAATTCCAGCAGCAAATGATGCTCATACAAATACAACTACAAGCTGAGAGACAGAGGGAGGCGCAGAGGAGGAGACAGTGGGAGGAGGCGGAGAGAAAGCGTGCACAAGAGGAACTCGATCGGATCGTTGAAAACAGGAGGAGACAGAAGCAAAACAACAGCAGGAGCTGAGGGAGCACCAGGAGTGGTTGAACCATCAAGCCTGGGAGCGGCAGCAAGCAGCTCAGAGCGGCTGCTCCATTCTCTGAAGAGGATCACATGCCTGCAGAAGTCCAACGCCGGCGGTGGGCGGGGTTAAAGGGTCTGTTTTAGAGTTAGAAGTTCATTTCCACACAGGAGTACCAGCAGTCCACTGTAAAGCTCTGAGGTGGCCTCCAGCCCGCAGAAGGTTTCATCAGTCAAACCTGTGGGTTTGTCCAGGACACCAACCTGCGGGTCCAAGATGCTGCAGCTTTGTTTTTGTTCTGTACAAAGAACCAGCTTTAACAAACACAATCAATGAAACTGAACATCTTTAGTGATCAGAATTCATGTCACTTTGGCTGCAGATTCTGCAGAAACAAACAAAAACCCTTTAGAACATGTTCAAAATGTTTCACTCTAAAAGCTTTACAGACGAACGCGCGCGCGCACACACAAAAACAAGCGCCCCCAACCCCACCCAACTGGACCGGTCCGGATTACCGCATTGTTCACCACTGCGCTTTTAAATAAAGTTTCAATACACAAACTTGTGACGCATGAACCTCCAGGGTTCCGAACGCGCGCGTGCCCGCTTCAGTGGCGCTCATCTGCTGTGCGTGCATCAACGTCCTCCTCCAGACAGAGCCACAGAACCGAACCGGGTCACGGACTGTTGAGCTGCGGACCGGACGGTACGTCTTCCTGCTGGTTTTCTCTTTCACGCGCGGGTCTCCGCGGGATGCTGAGGGGCGTGGACGTGCGTGACCGTGACTTGCGCTTGAGCCCGTTTTTTTTTCTTCTCCGTGCTGCAGTGATGCGTTCAGGGGCGGACCGGAAGCTGCTGCGGATCTGTCCGCTCCCACGGGGGTCATGCAGCTAAAATCACCGATCACGTGACTCTTTGAGACTGAAATCCGACCAGCGTCCCAGAAACATCTCTGAGCTCGTGACGCGTTCAGGAGAATCAGGAGAAACGCAGCAACCCTGTTGGCTCAGCGCGCAGCTGCGGAGCCGCAGATGATGACGCAAATATGAACAAAACAATAACCGAATAACGAAACAGCTTCATGTGTTCTGTTTTTCATTTGAAAATAGGATTCAATAAATCGTTTTTCTGGAATCTTTAGGTCAAAATGCTGCTGTGTTTGCAGAAAATCCTTTAAAGGTGTAAAGAGGGTTCAGGAGTTCGTCTTTTATTCATAAACCTTCTGATAAACGAATCTGATTGAGAGGAAAATCCAGTTTTTCTCTTTGGATCTTTCTTTTCTCTAACAGAAGTATGGGGTAAAGAAACTGTCATAAAGAAACGTATTCATAAATGCAAAGTTGTGCACAAATGTATATTTTGTGCGCAACTTTGCAGGACAAATAAGAATACAACCTTAAGTTTGACGTTTCACATGTCTGTTTTGAATACGATTTGTCTTTGTTTTGAATATGAATTTTTCCTCTTAAATCTGTCAAAATACGTCACGTGGTCACAGGCATAAACATCGAGTCCTGGAGCATCGATTCATCTGGATGAGCATGATAGAATTAAACTTTATAGAATGATATTGATCCCCTGGCAGGAAAATGATCTTATTACTGTTGCTCTGCTGGAAAAAAAGATATAAACAACAAAGTCCTGCTGCTTTTTTAATGAGATTTTTTTTGCCAGGTGACATCAGCGGAGCAGAAAAACAATAAAACAGACCTGGAAGTGGAGGCAAAAAAAGAGATGGTAATAAGAGAATGATGAAAGAAAATAAAAACGCTCGAGCCGGCGGCAGAGGATCCCTGTCTCTCTGCTGCTGCTCTGGTGTCTGTCTGCCGTGCTGGTGATGTGTGCATAGATACGTTTCTGGCAGATTTTGTTTCCCCAGTCTCACACATGGTTCTAGCATGTCTAGTTTTGGTTTCGTTATCCACTGATTATCAGCTAATTTCAGCAGACATGTTTTTATTTTACACTGAATGAATGGAGTCGTACTCCTGCTATGTCTTTGTAGGCTGTTTTCCACTTCTGGTTCTAAAACAACCCTCTGCTGCATTGTTTACACCATCGCCTGTTGTAGCCTGAAAACCAGAAAATGCGGCTGGAGATCGTTGTTTTTTTATCTATTTTATTCACTTTTCTACAGAACTATGGCTATCAATATAATTTTCTCATTATGGGATCAATGAAATTCCTAAAAGTTCGATTTTATTTTATTTCAATAAATAAACTTTATTGCGCATGCATAATTGGAAAAATCGATGCTCCAGGACTCGATGTTTATGCCTGTGACCACGTGACATATTTTGAGATTTAACAGGAGAAATTCATATTCAAAACAGACATGTGAAACGTAAAACTAAAGGTTGTTTTCATATTTTTTCTGCAAAGTTGTGCACAAAATATAAATTTGTGCACAACTTTGTATTTATGAAAACAACTTTTTGTTTATGAATAAGTTTCTTTTTGACAGCTATTTTACCTCATACCAGAAGAAACTTGCTGCACCTCCTCCTTCTCTTCTCTGACACTTTGTCCCCAACAGGACTGTCTGTTTTCCCAGGTAGAAGATGACATCATCCAGGTGTTCCCCAGCACTGGCCCAGAGCTAGCTTTGTTACCATGGCAACAGGAAGGAAAGGTAGGGGCAGCCCAGCCGGAGGCCTATAAGGCACTCTGGCCTCCATTACTTCCTGGTGAATAAAAAACTGAAACTAGGAAATGAACATGAAGGATGGAGCTCCGCCCCCTGCGCTCAGACGGTTTGTTCCCTCATTTTTCTTCAGGCTCCACCTCCAAAGCTGAGGGGGTGCGTTTCCCCGACGATGATGAGCCTCCTGGCTCCCCAACCCGGAAGGATGACCAGTCCAGGCTCTCCAGCCTGCTTGCTGTTCAGGAGAAAGACGGCAGCTTCCTGGTGAAGGTGAGTGATGCATGGCGAGGAAGATCTTCAGATGATCTTCTGATCCACAGTCCAGATGCTGAAAGGCCTTCAGGTGAACATGCATGAACACATGACCCGCAGAGAACCCCATATGTACCCCCCAGGCTGGCTTCCTGAAGAGCCACCACACCTACGAGGTCGTCTTCACGCTCCTAGAAGTGCCGGCTCTGGGCAGAGAGCTATCCACTGCTCCTTCTTCCTCCCCGTCCAGGAGAACCCCAAACCTCCGAGTCCAAAGGATCAGCTCCACGCTGGAGGGTAAGTCCAGAAACTGCCCAAACAGTCACCGCCCGCAGAAACAACCAGGGGTCCGTCTCCATGGTGACCCTGCCTGCTCCTCCTCCTCTTCTCTCCTTAAAGAAACGTTTGCTGACGTGGATCTGAGACAATTTAGGGAAAGTCTGGATCTGTAGCTTTGATGGAAGTGCATTGCACCAGAGCGGGAACTCTGGGAAGTCTGTGAACCCTCTGGGAGGAGACGAAGATTGAATGATGTGATAAAAGAAACGAGCAGCAGTTTGATAAAAATCAGATCTTCAGGTTCTTTAATGAAGAGGTTTAAATGATAATCTGAAAATCAAATACATTCTAAACTGATAAACGTTGTTTAGACATCTAATGTACTCTGAAATCAAAGGCGCGGTTTTCTTTAGCGACATCTAGTGGTCAACTAGTGAAAATACTGGCAGATGTTTCAATGATCACAGTTTTTACAAACAGAATTTAAAAAGTTCAAATGAAAGTTTGATGAAAACGTTTCCTCTCCGTTTAAAACCAAACTTTGGTCCTGTTTCATCAGTTGCTGGTTTTGTTCCATCAGCTCTGCAAACCACAGGACGTGTGCATGAGAGCCTTGTTTTCTGCTCAGGGGGGGTGAAGGTGACCTGCGAGTACAGGACTCACCAGGAGGGGGTGACCCAGGAGGACCTCACGCTGGTGACCAAAGGAAAGAAGGACCGCAGTCTGAAGATCCGAGTCCAGGCCAAAGTCATCGGTGAGTTTTCACGCAGATCTGACCCGAACAAGCCCTGTCCTGGAGCGGAGAGATCTGTGTGGAGAACACGGTTCCTGCAAACAACAACAAATATGTTGTCCTGTCCTGGAGCTGAGAGAGAGAACACGGTTCCTGCAGACAGCTGCTCCGCTCGGTTCTGTCACAGTTCTGCGTCAGTCTAGCTTCTCGATTTTAAAGCAGAAGAAAAGCAGCTTCATCCAGAATATCAGAAACCTCAACTTGACTCAGACTTCATGTCTGAGTCTTGAGAAAATCGGACGTTTTCATGGTTTTATTTCATATTTGATGTCACAATTTTTGCACAAAAGGGGGCGTGGCCTTTTGATCCCAGCTCTGTGACAGTGTGAATGTTGTGTCGACATTTGTTTGGGTCACGTGATCTCTTCCACCAGCCAATCATTCACAGTCATTGAGTCTGTGAACGACGCTGCCCTCTGCTGGTCATTTGAAGCCTCATTAAGACTTGAATTCGGACTTGAACCTCTGCACAAAGACTCGAATCGGGACTTGTTCACGGCAGTCGTATGTTTAATGTGACATGAAGAAGTAGTTAGAAGCAGAAATCGAAGATCCAGATTTGCGGTCTGACTAACCGGATGTCCTTCCTCCTCCTGTGACCCGCTCAGACCCTCATCACGGGACCCCCATGCTGCTGGAGGGCGTGAGGTGCCTGGGCCCCCACCTGAAGTGCAGCAGCGAGCGTAAGAGGACGTGACGGAGGAAGACTCTGTATCCTACAGGCATGGGGGGGGGCTGTTCCTCTGGATTATGGACTTGAAAACGTTCAGATGCTGATCTTTACCGCTCAGGATTTCCCATAAAATAACGTCTCTGCTGCTGTTTTGCTGAGTCATGCTTGTTAGTCGGGTCCAAACCCCCGCCAGCCTTCGTCTGGTAACAGGGTAACCATGACAACTCAGCTGTTGGAGAGGTGAAGCATAAACATAAATCAATAACATGGGCAGATTATTTTTCATCTGAAAAGTCATTTACGCAAATAAGGTATCAGAAATCAGATTATTGTCATTAGAAAAGTCATATTACATAGATCACACTTAAGGAAACCAAGTGGAGTGACATGATTTGAACCTTTGTCTGAGGACGGTATTCCTTCTTCTGCTGCCTGATTAACAGCCGTCCTCCTGGTTAGAACAGAGTTTCTAAATTTCTCCTCGTTGTTGACTGCAGGCTTTGTTTGTCCAGGTCACTGTCCTTCAGCTGATATCAGCCACTGAGTTGAGCTGGAGTTGTCTGCAGGGCAGAACTCTGTGAAAAGGGTCAAAGTTGACTTTAAGAGACCGCTCTGGAGAGAAAATAGTTTCACCCCCATATCTGCGTGCGTAATTCTTGATTTGTAACTCATACAATACATTTTGTGCATAAGTACAAGATTACAAAATTTAAAAAAAATACAAAAAACAATGTACACATGCACAACTTAAAACTTAACTACACGCAGGAATCTTTAAAAATGATGGACGAATCGCTTGTTACGCACACACAAAACCACATTTACGCACAAATCTGATTTGAGACTCTTTTCACGTCTCCCAGATCCATGCTAAGTGATGCGTTTAAATGCTGCTGGAATTCTGGGTCATCAGAGTTTTCTTATCAGCCGCTCTGAACTTAGATAGTGAATAATATTTGGTGAAACTTGATATTTTCCCACTTTCTTAAGCAGAAATACCCACTAATACAAAACAAGTATAAAGAAACATTTAAAAACATTTCTCTTTTTAAAAATTCAAATATTTTCCAGAACTGATTGCTTCCTGTCTGCAGCACCTCCCCTGACAGCGCCTCTGACACGGGGCTCCTTCACTAGCGCTGGTCACCAGTCATGGGGATAGCTGGACCCTTCTAAACACCTGCAGAGTTGATCCTCTCACTGGCCCGCTCTGATCTGCGGCTGTTTAGAAGCTCCGCCTCTCCACACCCAGCGAGCGGAGTGAGGCGCACGGCTGATCAATGCTGTCCGCTCTCTGGGTGTGGAGGAGGACAGGCAGTTGCAAGAGTTATCAAATACGCACCATTCAATTAATGGCAGAGATGTGGCGCCATATATTATTTACAATCTAAGTTCAGAGTGGCTGGTAAGAAAACTCTGATCCCCCAGTGTTCTAGCAGCGTTTAAACACATCATTTACATATGAATCTTGGAGACGTGAAGAGTCTCATTACACAAGTGTAAAGTACTTTAGTAAATGGACTGTGTTACTTTACTTCAGTATGTTTTTTGACTAATTTGTACTTTTACTGAGTATCAAAAATATAAATAACTTTTACTTTCTCCTCGACTACATGTTTTGATTGAATATTTGTGCTCTTTACTCCACTACATTTGAATGAAAACTTACATTTACTCAAGTAAATTACTCAAGTAAATGTAATGAGTGAATGTGAGTGTCCGTTCAAATGTAGTGGAGTAAAGAGCACAAATATTCAATCAAAACATGTCGTCGAGAAGAGAATAAAACGTTTCCGTTTTTTTCTTTGCTTCATCAGAGTTGTTCTTGTGCTTTTGATTCACAAACCTGATAAGGATCACTGGTTTACCTCACTCCTTTCTCCTGGGAAGCGGGCAGCAGATCTCAAAATGATTTAAATCCAGAGAAATCCCAAGATGTGAGAAATGATCCAACTTGAGTCTCCACACTCTGAAGTAACGTTAGCTGCACCAGGCCGAGCTCGAGGTTTGAGTTGTAATCCCGTGAGAATAATGTTGTTCATTCTCACTTGTTGATCGACGTTTTTCACTCTTCCCTCCAGGAGGTCAAGCAGGTTATCTTGTTATTTTGTACCCTTTATGTCAGCTCTCTTCCACAAGTTCCATCAGTGGAGTTAGATGAGCTTGGCAAGCGCAGTTCTGAGCCCTGCAAGATCATATGTGTCTTGGTTTTTCTTCGGGGCCATGTTTGGCTCTATATTGCAGAATTACTACCTTTTTTACAGTAATTCTGTGATAACTCAAGTTTAAAGTCACTTGAAGATGACTTGGATGAGGAGAGCTAAAGTCACACATCCGCTCGTGACCCGGAACTGGAACATCTCCCATCATAAAACTGTCATCAATTCTGGAAGATTAGAGCAAATCCAAGAAGGATCAGATACGTCTGAGAGTGATCCTGGGTTTTTACCTTCAATCCATGAAAATGAGAGTTTCATAACTACTGTAACGGCTGAGCATTCCAACTTAGTAACTATGAAAAACTGACTTTCATGTGTAAGGTGTTTATCTAAGAACTCAAAGCAGACGCCAAGGTCATCTGTAACACAGGCGCTGAAGCTAGAGCAGACGCTGAACCCGTCTGCATCTGTGGAGCAAGACGCTCACACAGAGATCTGAGGAGCTTCTCTGGACCAAACACTTTGGTGATGATGCACCGATGTGATACTTAATCAGCATCTGCTGCCATGAAACTTTACCAGAGAAAATGTTTTTACTCTTTACCCACTAATAGGAGCTCAGAGCAGCAGATGATCTAAAGACGTGAAGTATTCCGTTAGTGCATGCTGATGCTGACACAGGGAGATTTTCTGAAGCTGCTTGTGAAACACGTTCATTCCTTCTTGAACCAAACAGTGTTGTGTGTCTTTGTGGATGTTGTCATGCTGATCACCTGTTGCTGCATGTTTAATGTAAAGGTGATGACTATCAGTTACTAAAGCAGGACATGGAAACAGTTCATCGACACACAGACAGTCAGCTTCAACTGCCTGCAAACATTGGTTCAGACCAACAAAAAGAATCATTTCTTTGTTCAGAATCTCTCAGCTTCTCCTGCAGCTGAAGCTCTTTAGTTTTTATTTTTCCAGAGCTGCTGAATAATTTCATTAACAAAGTGTCCCCTGAGCCTTTGTCTGTTTACCTGACAGGAAATAAACCTTCCCCTGGTGATCGTCGGTTTTGCTTCCTTTTCTTTCATGAGACAGGAGATCTGCACCTCCTCACCTGACCGCTGAACCAAAGCAGGAGCTCCTCTTTACATGCAGATTATTGGGGTTTTGTCATAACTCCTGTTAGTTCAGGAACTTCATTATAGGAGCTGTTTGTTCACTGAAGAGAATAGACGTGGCTTAATGGTTTCCCAGATGCTGTTGAGCAAAACCACAAAAAAATAACAAGCGCTCCACAGGATGAAGTGTCAAAACACAAACTTCAGAAAACACAGGAGCTGAGACGAGTTTTCCATCAAAATACAAATCTTTGTTGGTTCAAAAATGATTAACGATGAGGTAACTCTGGACGCAGCTGAGGGAGGACGACGGAAGGGGTTAGTTAATTAATTATTATTTAATTAATTAAATTGAATGGGACAGCGGTCCCGTTAAGTTTGTTTAGTGACATCCGGTCCTGCTGGTCCAGGTGAACCAGGTGTTTGGGTTCCTGTTTACTGAAGATGAGGATCAGCAGTGCAGCTTTCTTGAAGCTGTAGGTCTGAAACACACCATGTTCACAGCATCACCTGCTGGTAACCTCCGTTCCTGCATAGAGACTGACTGGTTTGCTGAAATAAAGGCAAAGAAGCATCAACAAGCAGAACCAAAGCTTAACCAAAGTATGAATCAGACAAAAGCAATAGGATCCTGCAGTTCCTGTCATTACAAAACCACTGCTGCTACCAGGTCTGCACTGGAAACCATCATCAGGCCGGTGCAGCAACAACTACAACGGCCAAACTTTTAGGGAACAGACCACACATTTCATAAAATGCAATTTTGACCCAAATTTTTGAGCATACATTTAAACTCCATTAAAAATTGTATTTACTCTACCTGTTTTATTTGATAGATTTTATTTTCACAAATGAAAATGTTCTTCATGACAACTTTTCCCTGTGATATTTAAAACGTCTGTACTTATTTACCATTTCTAACAGTGTAAACAAAAGCTTTAAACTACAACTATATCTCTAAAAGCCGACTATCTTTGTATGTTTTCAATTCACTCTATTATTGTTCTGTTTTTCCATGTTAAATATTAAAGAAAAACCTTCCACCTGACACGCCTGAGGTCGTACGCATGCGCAGTAGTCACTCTGACCCTGAGGGTTTTGTTTGATCCGTCAGAGGAAATCACGCAGAAAAAGGTGAGTTTGCTCCACAAGCTGCGGGACGTTTGTCGATAGAAATTCAGATTAAAATGCGGGACGCGGACAGTTTCCAGCAGGAATCTGTGGAAAAGACACATTTCTTGGGAATCAAGTCTGCGGCGTTTCTGACGCCGGAGTTTCGCTTCTGGTTCAGCTTCGTGATGCGTTCAGGATCACTTTCACCGCCGTTTTCTTGGGGTTTTCCCTTCGTGCGGTTCCGGCCTTTTACTGTCTGTGCAGAAGGGCTTCCTTCTTTGGACCTTCAGCCTCTTCTGACTGGGCCGAACAGAACAGTTCTGGCTCTCAGCTCGGTTCTTCTAACAGAAAGCTAAGGAAACTGAAGTTAGCTTGTGATTCGCAGGGCCCTACGGCTCATTCCATTGGAGTAGACTGGAGGAATGGATGCCAACAGAAGTGTGATGGTGTTCATGGAGAGTTCGTGGTCAATGTTTTGGATTACTGAAAGGTTTTCCTCTGTTTTTTGATGTTACATTAGAATGTTTCATTTGTTTGTTTGTTTGTTTACTTATTTGTTTGAGATGAAAAAAAAAAACCTTTGCTGGTGTCAAAGTAAAGGTTGGAGGTCTGTTATAATTAAAACTTCAGAAATCCACTTATTTAGTTATATTTGGATCTTTAACCCCCTGCGACAGACTGGTGACCTGTCCAGGGGTGTCCCCTGCCTCCACCCATGAGTTAGGGTTAGGCTCCAGCAGCACCGTGACCCCGAAAGGGACAAGACGGTTTAGAACATGAATGAATGGATCTTTAACTAAAACGACAGGACCTCAAAATGAGGCTTTTCACAGCAACTATCAGGTTAACAATCATTGTGAGTAAAGTTGTTGAATTAGATTGACAAAGGTTTGTGTTTTGTTCATTATTTGTCTCCACGTCTGCCGTCGGAGAATCCTGCACGTCACCGAGTTGTTTGTTTCTGGTGGCTCCACTCAGCAATGTGGACAATCTAGCCAAACCAGGTTACGTCTAACCGGAACAGGAGGTTTGTCCGTCTTAAGCCACCTAGAACAGAAATTGGAGTGCCAAAGGTTCTGCTACCAGATTCATTAGGAATGTCATTCCCATTTCTTCTTTGTTTCCCACAGGTTACATTCCAAAAAAAATAATAATTACTAAGAGATACTACTGTATTAAAGAAAGGCTTTCTAAATAAAAATACATATTTTTTCATATATTTGAGTGTACCACAGTCTCAAACCAGAGTCTTCTTTAAAACAAAAATCCTCCAGTTGTCTCATGTTTCCTTCATTTTTATTGTCTGAAATGTTTAAATGTATAAAATGTTCACTCAGAAGTGTAATGTGTGCGCCCAAACACATCAACAGTGCAATAAGCAGAACTGTAAAGACTTGAATGTTTGCAGTTTTACTCCAAGAAATCAAAGAAGCTGAAATACAGCCTTAAAAAACTAACATTGTGTTTCTGCACTTTAAATGCTCCGGGTGAATACTCTCTTCTGATTGGCTGCTGGGTGTTCTGAAAGAAGTTCTGGTCACAATGTTCTATATGTGCAGGCTTCTTCAAACAAACATTTCCTTCATGATGTGGAGAAAAATAAGCAGTAAGAGGTGAACTTTCTCTGAACTCGTGCTTTATTTAATCTATCAGCACATAAATCGTTTTTCTTTGCCTCTGCCATTCAAGCTCGCTACCGGTTTCAGCGGCGCCTTGGCGTGTTACCGTGACAACGGGCCCCATTATGTATCAAATAGTGCGCCTTCTGTGATAAAGCAATCTAAAAAATAACAAGAATAAAGTACTAACAATCGATTGAATATTTATTTTTTTGTAAGTGACCGTGTTAGAAGCGGGATTGTGCTCTAAAAAATGTGTGTTCAGAATTTTACGCAGGAGCCTGAACCGGCAGAAGATGGTTGCTTTGCAGAGTGTAATTAATCAGCATTAATATATATTTACACTTTCATTTTTAAAAAGGAATCGCGTGCGTTAATGCATTAACATTGACAGCTCTTCTCCAAACACTCCTATTTTCAAACACTGTGAACTTTTTTCAGGAACTCCTGTTTCCTTTCACACAGGATGGATGCTGACAGGAGGGAGCACACCACTTCCTGTCCGTCTGTGGCGAGCAACAAGTCAAAAGATAAACATCTGACATTCAGCAGGGACATCCGGTCAGTTTTCATCATCTTCTCTACATTTGCTTGATTGTCAAACCGTCATTGTGCTTGTATTTGGCTGCTTTGGAAGCAGTTTTTGCTCCAATCACAACACTTTCTTCAAGCAAAATGACATGAGCGAACTCTGACCTGTCTGAAATATCTGATTTTAAAAAAACTATTCTTTCAGTCTTTGGACAAACCAAAACAAGCTTTTGTAGATCCAAACACCAGGGGCCTGAACTCACACAAATGCTCAGATTTCCGTTATCTTCTGCCCATGCAGCAGTTTAAGCAGAGAAGCCCACACTTTCCTCTTCCCGTCCACTTCCTCCTTAGCTCCTACAGGGGAATTCTGAGGCGTTCCAAGGACAGCTGGGAGACGCAGTCTCTGCATGTTGAGAACACCCCCTCAGGGAGGCAGCTGCTCCTCCTCATTGAGGAGCTCTACTCCTCTCTCCTGGTGTTCATGCTCCTCGCCTGACTCGACTGTTACGTTCACCCCGGTACGTTCACCCCGGGCTCTGCAACAAGGAACCATCTCCAATAATAAGTCTGTATAAATGCACGTAAATGTTTTGGACTTTCGTCTTCAAAACTCTTGCATTCATGCATCACTACAAAAGTTTTAAAGTCTGTTTTTGGGCTCTAAGTACAAAACGTTGAAAGTTAAACTAGTTGAACTTTGACCAATCGGGGACTCAGATTTGGCAGTGACATATGGATGGCATCCCTTTTAATTTACACAAGTGTCAACCCTTTAAACACTGAACTGAGGTTTGTTCCCAGCAGGAATTATACAACACTTTCATCTATGGGGACAGAGCTGAGAAAGAAAAGCCTGGAGCAAGACTCACCAGATTTTCACCGCTTTGACATCTCACACCAAAACTCTTCCAACTGCAGGTGCTGGACATGCACTAGTATCAGGCAGCGCCATCCCAGTGGGAACACCATATCCTAAAAAGCAGGCTCAAGAATTCCCGTTGATCACATGGTTGGTGTGTACGTAGCACGAGAGCGTTCCGCCTCTCTGTGTAGGACACGTACTTTGACCACTGAGGTCTCATTCTTTTGGTCATGACCCAGAGCTCATTACCTCAGGTTAGTATGGGATCGACCAGTAAAAGGTATCACCACCCAAGTCTGCCAATCCAGTGGTACTGTCCCTGACTGCCACGCAGTGCTGCAGAGTTGTGACAGTCCCACGACCTCCAGACACTTGGGGTACTTGGGGCAAACTTCATCCATTCCTGGTGCCTTGTCACTGAGGAGCTTCCTGTGGACTTCAGCTTTGGTGATGGACCACCCCACCCCAGAGTCTTCAGCGTCTTCCTCCTCAACAGAAGGTGTGTCAACAGGATTGAGGAGATCTTCAAAGACAATATCCCAAGTCAAAGTCATCAGCTCCACAGCTTTATTATGGGCAAACTGTAAATAAGTTCAACAACAGAACTCCACTTGGTTCAGGTCAAGGGGGCCTTTCCTCCTAACCCCTTCCAGGGGCCACTGCAGTTACCAATATGTGGACTGAAGTCCTCAGAAGGACAATGGAGGCCCTGGTCATGGCGCTTTACAGTAGTCCTCAGAGAGTAACCACTGCTCTGCCCGTACAGAAAACTGCATTTCTACCTGCTTCATTCTCTTCTGTCCTTTTTCCTCTCTTTGTGCCTTGAAAAAATGTCATGATACTGCACAGTGCGATCATTCCAGTTCTCAGATACAGTCGATGTTTCTTAGTGACCAAAACACAGTTCAAGCCTCTGAGTTTCACCTTTACCATTTGGGAAAATCCACTGTATTTCTCTTTTTGGACAATAGCTTATTTTTAAAAAAGATATATATATAGATTTTGAATGACAATAATTTAATATTTTTCTATAAAACAATTTTAGTTTGACTTTTGGCAGCAGTGCAGCATAGTTTAGAGCTTTATAAAGCATAGAGTGTCTGTTGTTGAATCACAAGCAGAAAAAGTGTTGATGTGTTTGGTTTTTTATGCCTCATCGCTGGGTGTTTTAGTGTGATTTCACTTTTTTATTGGTTGGAAAAACTAGGTCACACTGGAGCTGTGAAATACCAAACCCTTTTCAATTACTACGACAAAATCTAAGAAGTAAATCTCTTTGGGAGAAATCTTTTGTGTCAATCTGATTACTCATTACAAATATTTGACACAACCAGTGAAAAAACATTGATCGGTCTGTTTATGTATCTGATAACTCAAGTTCAGACAAGGATCAGATAGGATTTTATTGTCCTGCTATGTTGTCATGTGAACATGGGATTCAAAGGTCAAATAGGCCTGAGCTTCCAAGGTTTCATCGATCTTACAGAGATGTTGATCAAGAAACGAGACTCCAAAGTTAAAAAACCTTCCTGTTTTCAACAAACTCGTTCTTTCTTCTTGCTGATGTCTAAGGCTGTGTTAAGTAAAACCATCAGGCAATGAAAAAGCAAAGATCATCTTTATAGTGCTTTTATTGTTGGAAATCATAAAGGTTACATGTTACAAAAGCAAGCAACACCAAGAGAACAGAAGGGTGGTTTTCTGCTCCAACTGGTTCCACTTCTGCAGAGAATTTCCTCTTCTTTTATTAATGACCTGTCTGCTTCTCTTTTTTACCACAGAACAAAGATGGATGATTTAAGGGAACACACCTCTTCCTGTTCTTCCGTGGAAAGTGACAAATCCAAAGATGAGCCTTTGACATTCAGCAAACACAGCAGGTGTGTGACCTGTACAATAAGGAATAACAAATGATCTAGTACTCACACTAACAGAAGAATTCACACCTTAATTCCTCATTCAAGCATATTTATATTTGTCAGTCACAGATTCAGAAGGTTGTCCTACTTAAGCAACAGCCACATATCAAAATGCCACCGTATGGCGACCTACATTCCAGTTTTTCAGGAAATTTGGCAGATGGCCGCAGGATGGCACTGGTAATTGGACAGTGGCAGTCGCATTTTTAGACGCCGCGTTGCAGCCGAGGTTTTAAGAAAAAGTTCAACGGTGATATTTAGAGTTAGTGTAACGGCGGCCCGGTGACACGAATGTTCCCTCTAATTTTCCATGTGTCTGTACATACACACAAGCGCACTGAGAACCACCGTGAGACCCCCACTCCTCCCCCTGCGCGCTGCACGCGCCACTCACACACGCACTCACACACACGCACACTCACACACGCACTCACACACACGCACTCACACACACACACGCACACACACAAACACGCACTCACACGCACGCACTCACACACGCACTCACACACACGCACTCACACACACGCACTCACACACACGCACGCACTCACACACACACGCACTCACACACACGCACTCACACACACACACTCACACTCACACACGCACTCACACACACGCACTCACACACACGCACTCACACACACGC
>BSAI01000119.1:525624-542246 GCA_036245035.1 Adrianichthys oophorus | reverse complement strand
ACCGAGGTGTCCGGGTACTGGTGACCGAGGTGTCCTGGTACCGGTGACCGAGGCAGTCAGTGACCAAGGCGTCCGTCACCGGTGACCGAGGCGTCCTGGTACCGGTGACCGAGGCGACCGGGTACAAGCCAGGTTAGAGGATAAACATTTCGGGGCTCGTCAGGACGCGAGGGTTCAGCCGTGCCTGATTGTCTCTTTGACCGCGACGTGATCGTTTCTTCTGAGTCCATAGACCAGACGGTTCTGGTCAGATCAGGTACATTCACACAGCAGGTGGGGGTGGGGGGGACAGATCCACGGGATCAAAGGTTGCTCAGGTTCAAAATAGTCCAGAACCACGACTGAGCTTTGCTCTTTGGCAAAAGAGGTTGTTGAAAAGGCAAAAGAATCCACACCTGGACCCGCCCCACAGACCCAGGAGGAGCTGGCTGGAACCACGGAGTGGGGGGTCAGCACACTCTGAGGAGCATCTGCTGCTCCTCCAGAAGGAGAGTCATGCGCGTTTGAGTCCGGAGCGCTGTCTGGTTATCTGGGTGACAACGGCGCCGCTGTGGGGAAGGAGGCGGAGTTCCGCGGTGAGCCGTAGGGTGAGGTGGGTGAGAGGCGGTGCGGACTCGCCAGCAGGTCGCCGTTGTGCAGCTTCCATAGCAGCTCCTCGTTCTCCATGGACAGCCGCTTGTTGACCTTTGACTCCTTCTGCAGTGTCTGCTGCAGGAGGGCCTGCTCCGTGGAGAGCTGCCTGTGGGGGGGCATCAGAACGTCAGAACTTCCTCCAGAACATTCTGCTCCAACCTCCAGGTGCTCCGTACCTGGACAGCGCAGCGTGTTTGTCCATCCTGGCTTTGTAGTCCTCATTCTCCTGCTGCACCTTCTTCAGGGTCTCCTCCAGCTTCACGTTGGCCTCCACCTGCAGAAAGATCACACCTTGAGCCACCGCTCTGAGCGCTCCACCACAGAAGAGCATCATCAGCATCATCATCATCACACCAGCTTCTCCATCTCCATCAGCTTCTTCTCCTTCTGGTGCAGCTGGTTGTTCTTCAGATCCAGAACCACCTTCAGGCTCTCCAGCTCTCTCTCCAGGTAGACCGTGTGTGAGTCCTTCTGCACAGACAAACACCAGCACTTTCCATGACTGACCATGACAGATTATTAGGTTTTCAAAGAATTTATGGGGCTGCACGGTGGTGCAGTGGTTAGCGCTCCTGCCTCACAGCAAGAAGGTTCCCGGTTCAAGTCCTGGCTGAGGGACCTTTCTGTGTGGAGTTTGCATGTTCTCCCCGTGCATGCGTGGGTTTTCTCCGGGTACTCCGGCTTCCTCCCACCGTCCAAAAACATGCTTCACAGGTTAATTGGTCACTGTAAATTGTCCCTAGGTGTGCATGTGAGTGTGCATGGGTGTGATTGTGGCCCCTGCGACAGACTGGCGACCAGTCCAGGGGTGTCCCCTCCCCTGCCTTCACCCATGAGTAGCCGGGTTAGGCTCCGGCAACCCCGTGACCCCGAAAGGGATAAAGCGGATTGGAAAATGAATGAATGAATGAATTTATGGAAACAAGATTTAAATGCAATAATTGCTGTTTGAAGTTAGTAAAAGCCACTCCTTCAATTTAATAGACTCGTCTTGGAATAATTCAGCGGTAACGTTCAAAACGGGTCTGTTTAGCATCCTGTGAATGCATTTGTGCATCAGTGTCCATTGCTGCGCTGCTAACGCTTATGGTCGTTCCGTACTTTCATAAAGATTCTTTTTAAATTCTGAAGAACGTTTAAAGCTCAGACTCTAACGGCGTATGAACAAAAAAGTGTCAGCCGCTTGTGGCAGCGGAACGCGTCAGATTTGGCTTTAATGCCATGTGTTTTTCTTGTTTTGGTTATAGATCTGTCCTGCTCTCCTTTCAACTGTTTGGATCCTCATTTTGCCGTTGCCTTGTCACAGGAGATGCTGCTTTGATGGCATATGCGCGGTGTTTTTGTGATTGACGGCGCCCACGAAGGATCTGCGGTCGCTAACAGTAAAGCTTGCAGCTAAAGTTAGCTTAGCTACAGCTTCTGTTTTTTAAAATTTCTTAAGGTGGTCTGAGTCATAAAGAAAAAGTAAAAACAGAACCTATTTGACCATCCGGCCAATCGAGAACCACACAGGACAGCGCAGCTTTCTGGCCACCAGGGGGCGTTTCACTAAGACCACAACTGGAACAGGTCAACCCCTGCTGTAATGGTCATGTTGGATCACAGCAGGGAGTGAAGGAAGCGAGATCTTAAACGATGATGATGAAGGAACATCTTCCTCTGCTGAGCTGCAGGCGATGAAGACTCTGATGAAGGTTTCCTTTAAAGGTCATTTTACGGAAATTCCGGTTACCAGGTTTTTATCGCTCAGGATCTGCCGCCTCCTCTCTTCTTCTACTCGCAGCTTCTGGCTCAGGTCCTCCGTCTCCGCCGTCAGTGCCGAAATCCTGCCCTGGAGGAACCAGTGACATCATCAGGCTCTGTGACATCACATCCTGCTCAAAGTTTTCAGGAAACAAAAGTCTTCATGAACTTTGAGGCTCAGTCTCTGAACAAGTTTTCTCCAATCAGCACAAACACACAAAACAGTTCAGCCAATCAGCAAGAAGCGCAGAACCAGCAACAGAACAGCAGCTTCTGCGTCTTCATGCTGGTGGAGATTCAAAAACCAGATGATGATGAAGGAGAATCAAGCACTATGAGGTGTGATCCGAGCATGCTCAGTTCCATCATCTCAGATCCTCTCAGAGCAGGAAGGAGGCGAGACTTTCAGCATCACAGTCACTTCTGCGTTGAAAGCAGGTGACTTCAGGTGTTCGTCAGAGCTGTGAGGCTCCTCACTTCATCATTTCACCAACACGAACCATAAACCGTTTAACATCGTGCCATATATGTGGCACCGCTTTTCTGAAAAACTAAATCAAACAAACGCTGGTCTGGAATTTTTAGATGTTTCTAAAGTTAAAACATTTCAGAGTTTTTCTTAAAATGAGAAAAAAACTTAATTTATTCCAGAAAATGTTGTCAAAATAATGTAAGGAAATATGAAAAATGCTGATGTCACAGAAAGATTGATCCTAAAGAACAGAAGCGTTTTTTCTGAGTATTCTTTGAAAACAGAATTTACAGTTTTATTTATTTTATTCTGTAATTATTCATGGCGGCAGCAGAAGATAAAATGAGGCTTTCAGCCTGCGACCCACTCCAGGTTTCAGAACTGAGCGTGCTCAAATCTGTGCGCACCGTTTACCCAAAAACAACATGAAGACAGGGTTCAAACAGCTGCAATTTCCCATCCATCCACTAGATGTCAGTAAATCCTTGACATTTAGATTTGGAAGTTATTTTTCACTAAAGAAAGAGATAACTGAATATAGTTTTACGCAGCGATAAATCTCACCTCCAGGGACGCCTGCGTCTCCTTGAGCGCGCTCTGCAGGTCCTGCAGCTCCACCTGCTGGACGCTCCTCAGCTCTGAAGCACAAACTCACTTCAGCTCCACAGAAACACACAGACGCCAAGCAGAAGCTGCAGGTCAAAGGGTCACCTTCCACAGACGCCGCGTGCTGCTGTCGCACAGACTCCACCCTCTGGCTGTGACACTCCTCCTGGTTCCTGAGCTCCGCCTCATGTCGACTCCTCAGCTCCTCCACCTTCAAATAAGAAGACGGGTTAGAACCAACCCAACAACAAAAACCACACACACAAACCAAAACAGACAAAAATAGGTTTTGATTCAGTTTTACTGCAAGAATAAAGATTCTAGTTAGAATCAGAATGTTTAACATGAATAAATTCCAGTTTTAAAAATGAAAACATTTGCAGTTCACCTTACTGGATGATTAAATGAATTGAATTAAGAAATGATTTCTATTATTTAGCTCAAATAAAAGACATTCTTCGCTGATCCTCAGTAGTCTCTGGCCTTTTTAATTGTTTTTTAAGTATAATTTGCTATAATTTACCTTTAAAGTGTTTTTGTTTCAATGCTTGATATGATGAATGCTTCATCTGTTTAGTAAAACTTCACAAACCTTTTTCCTTTAATTACAATATAATTACAAAAAAACCTGAAACTATACAAACAACTGTTCTGAGCCCTGCATTCTGTCATTTTTACTGCAAAAGCTAAAACACTTTTTGTTTTAACATCAACTGTGCATAAACCAATCAAAGAACGTGACAACAGATCCACAATCTGTTTCTGAGGGAAATCGAAAGGATTTTATGTTTTTATTTTTGTTTCTCATCCTTTTTTGTTTTTTCTTTAAACTTTATTTATATGTATAAATTCACGTGCAGGTTTTTGTCAAACGTGAACACGTTGTGTGTTGATCTTCCTACAGAGGTGCTGTTTGCTTTGACTCGTCTTCATCGTTTCCTTCCTCTCTCTCGGACTCTCTTTTGGGTTTAGAATACTTTAATGAACCCAACTGGACATTGGTCCTTGTTGTCACATGATCACTCAGGTGACCGGACTTAGGAGCGTGCACGTGTTCTCATGCGCTGACCTGCTGCTCCATGCTGGCGCGGAAGCGGTCCGCCTCCTCCTGGTACTCCTGCAGAACTTTGTCCCACTCCGCCTGGTAGAAGGTCTTCAGCCTGAAACGCAGACGGACCTGCAGTCAGAACCCAAACAGAACCACGAGCTCACCTGTGGGGGAGGGGGGAGGCCTCACCTGTCCTCCAGCTGCTCCAGCTCCTCCTGATGCTGCTCCTGCTGCCGGCTCAGGGACACCTCAAAGCCGAGGCACGCCTCCTCCTTCTCTTTCTGCAGACGCTGGCAGCACTGCGCAGACGCAGCTGAGGAGGATTCAGCAGACGGATGAGGAGGTGGAGAACAGAAACAAGCTGCAGGTTTGATGGTCGTAGGGAACGTAACCCCCCACACATGCTTCAGATTCACGACCAGAAGGAGAAACTTCCAGACGGGAGCAGGAAGCAGATCCAATCATCTGCTTTGAACCTTCAAGAACCTTAAAACGAAAAACTGCCGACGTCACTGTGTGTGAAAGAATCTGCTGAGTCATGACAAGCTCTGCAGCTGAAGCTCTGCTGAACCGTCTGTAGTTGTGAAGTCATGAAGTTAATGTTCTGAAGTCTACGGTGGCCCTGAAGGGAAAACACAACAACTGAAAGAGCAAAAGAAATAATAAAAAATAACTCCTTACATTTTAGAAATCAAAACACAGATCTGAAAAAATGACACGAAACGTTTAGAAAAACGAAAGTCATTTCCAAAAATCCAAATGAAATGTTAACCAATGAAACAAAGAAGAAGGGTACTATGGGACATCTCTGATTGGATGAAGACGTTTGTCCATCATTTCAACCAAGAGTTATTGAGCATGAAGAAATGATTTGCTTCATGTCGAGCAAACGTCCTTATCCAATCAGTGACCATGACCATGAACATGACCTTTTCCTGTTTTAACAGTTCATTTTGCTTTCTGGAAATTACAATTATTATTTTGATTAAAGTGTTGTTTTCTGATCGTTTCAGTTTTGTTGAAACTTTGTTTTGATTTCTAAAATGTATTTTGAATTATTTGTTTTGTTTTTTTATTTTTTTTGTCGGGATCTTTGACATGTTTTTGAGGAATTTGCTCGTGTGATTTTCCCTTCAGGGCCACCGTAGAACTTGGATCCAAACGAACGGCTGCATCTCCTTCTCCCTGCAGGGAGGAGTGTGACTGAGGCTGCAGAGGCTGAGATGAAGGTTGTATTATCAGGATTCGGAAACACCTGACCACTCCTCTTTACCAAATGTAACCATAGCAACCACTGACCAGCCAACACACACCAGAAACACACATCTCACCTTTTTGGACTTGTTTTTAAATCACAGGGCGCCACCTGGAGGCAGACCGGTTTGAACACCAAATGGTTCCTCCTGCAGAGCTTTCTGTGGCAGAGGACCGATGTTTCTCACCACAAACCAGAACCAAACTCTGACCAAATGACTCATCTACAGACTGGATCAATGGTTCAAAGAGCTGTCAGAGTTTCCACCTGGACCACACTAAAAAGGAGGATCTTCTGCCTGCAGATCCTGCAGATCCTGCGACGTCTGCAGGTTTCAGTCCTGACAGAAAGCTAACGTGTGGTTTCTCATGAACCTGCAGGTGTCAGACATGTTTGCAGGTCAGGACCTGCTGTCTGCCCTGAGCAGCAAACATCTGCGTGAGGAACGTGGAGAATTCTTACCGAGCTCTTCTCTGAGCCGAGTCAGCTCCGCAGACAGCTCCGTCTTCTGTTTCAGGGCCTCCTCGCGCTGCAGGGAGAAAAAGAGGAGGAGCCTGGCTTTACGGCGCTGCGGGAACTTTGTCTGCGTTGCAGTTTCTGCAGCAAACAGACGTTACAAAACTGCATCAAGACGGACGTTCACAGAGTCAGACCATCATCTGCTCTGGAAGGCCCAGCAGCTCCCAGCTTCATGGTGTTTCTGTTCACGTCTTTGAAGAAAAACACAGGAACCCGGATGAGGACGGATCAGGATCAGATTCAAGAGGAAAGATTAGAAACTTGAAAAAACTAAAACTTGGATTAAAACTGTTTCCAAATCAAAATTTTTCTTAGTAAGAGAAGCTGTTTAATGGTTTTATTTTTGTTTTTTGTTTCGCTCAGTTTCAAACTTCTGATTTTTAAATTTGATCCTAATTCTCAGTGGAGGCGGGGGCTTTGAGCCCATTGGCTGCCAGGATATGATTGACATTGAATTACTTTTTTTCTGCTAACAGTTCTAGTTTTTTTTAAGTTATATTAGTTCTTTGAATTTAAATTTTTGTCTTCAATTTTTTCTCTCCAAATTTTCATAATTTCTTTTAAAGGTTTTATAATAAATAATTTTCCAAATTAAAATTGTATTTTTCTCAAGTTTACAATCTGGTCCAGTGATGACCAATTTATCACAAAAAGCAAATTGTTTTTATTTAAATGTGAGTTTTTGGTTACTTTTTCTGTTCTGTGAGGATCAGTTTTTAATTTAGCTTATTTCCTGTTCAGGATCTCTCTGAACTCTGTGTAACTCTGACATTTGGAGTTTTACTGAAAGACTTCGAGTAAAAACATCTGCACGTCTCTGTATGTCTCCCTCTAGTGGTGATGCTGAAAGAATTGCCTGTCAACTGTCCACACTGAAGTGTGTTTACCGTAAACCTGCAGAGGTTTCATGGAGGCATCATCGCCCCACAACACACTTTGTGTTATGATGTTCCACACTGACCTTTATGAGCTCATAGCCATAATTTATACCTGAACGCGTCATACAGGACATCACCGCCCAAAACCTCACCCCTACAGCATCAGTGTAACAGAATGTGCAGCTCTGAACCAGAGGAACTCTGATCTGATTCCTGAACTGGAGCAGTGATCCGGATCTCATTCTGAAGCGCCAGAAACACGGTTCTGCGCTGACCAGGTTCGCTCTGGACTGGAACGGCTCTGGACTCGGGAGCGCCAAAGCGTCATTCTGCAGCTGACAGCAGTCAGACCCCCTGCAGGCGCTTTCCTGACAGACAGGTTGAAGCGAGAGATGTTTCCAAATGGCCCGCAGTCATTCTGTGAACTTTCACGACGAGATAAAAGAGTTCTGGCTCGGTTTTTTTGCCTGTTGGAAGCATTTTTCCTTCTGGATGAACTTCTGTTCCCGTTTCTCTGCAGCGCTTTTCTTTTTTGAATCCAAAGCCAACAGTGGAAGCATGAACTCCGACTGTCCATAAAACTCAGCTCTGTCCTGATTTAGAAGCGTTTCCATTCTCCTGCAGTGAATTTAGGCTTGTTTTCATTCTTGGAATTTTGACGGAACTCCCAGAGAACTTCTGTGTTTTCAGGTTCTTCAGCTGGTTTAGCATCAAACATGTCAGCTTTTCCTGCGATTTAGATTTAGTTTGACATTTGACCTTTTGAAGGATAAACACACTTTCAGTCGTTAGTCAGCTTCCATTCCTTTAGCATGAAGTTTTGTGTTCACAGTGAAGCTTTTTAACTGTCACCCATTTTTCAGTTCTAGAATTAGAAAACTTCATCCGTCATCATTTTTAAATTCCTTTTCTATCGATCTGTTTTCCTGCTTCAGTTGTAATAAATCAGCTCACATCACTGGAAACATTTCTCATTTTTCGGTTCAGTTTGTAGATCTCAGGCTGGTCAGCGGCTCCGATCTGTTTGATACGGCGGCCTGAGCCACACGTGCACGGCGTCCACAGCAGCTGCAACATTCTAATCCGGCACATCTGCATGGAGCTCCACAGCAGCAGTGGGGGCCGCAGGGGCCCCCGCTCCCACCTGTCGTCTGGTCCTGAACGCCACTCAAGCGTCCTGCAGGAGTTTCTGCAGCGCTCCAAAGAGTCAGGAGGAGCCGAGTTCCTCCATGATAGCAGCAGCTTTCTCTGGAAACTAACCCCACCTCCACACGCGGGTCGGGAATATCGGGGAGTAAACAGACCTTTCTGCGCTTCCTCCTGCGGCGATGGGGGGGCGCTGTGCTGGGGTTGGCGGGGGCTTTGCTCTCCGTGGAGCCCATGACTCCAAACCTGCAGCTGCTCCTCGGCTCCTCAGAAAGCATCTGACTCTCACTTTACCTGTTCAGGCCTCCTGGCCCTCCCCCTCGGGCCGTCCCCCTCCCTCCTGACGCAGGAATGCCAGTCATTCCTGCGTCTCCCTGCGCTCCTTTTATCTCCTCGTACAGGTTTGCTGTTTGTCTGCAGCTGTCAGTCACAGAAGTTTGTGTTCAATCGCCAGCACCTCCTCAGAGCTCCGCCCCTTCTTCAAAACTCCACCCACCCCCAGAGAACACAGCTTCAGCCCCCCCTCAGATCAATGTAAATAAAGTCGCTGTGTTTCTATCAGCATCATCTACGGAATCACGAGAGGGTCAAACAAACTTTTAAAAAAGCAGCAAAAATAAAAACGTTTTTCTTAGAATTTGATCTTTTATAAAAGTGTTCGAATATATCGACTATTAAACTGTATAGAAATATAAACTACATTTAAAAAATCATGTCAGCTATTTTTTTAGACTTTTTTATTTGTTCTTTGAACAGGTTTTTCTGAGTCGCAGCAAACATCACATTTCCAACCGGAGCAGAGATGAAAGAGCAGAAGGTCATGTGACCTTCATCTGTTTGTGTCTGACTGTGATAACAGCAGCCTGAAGATAAGGATCGACTTTCCCTCGGACGCTTGAAGATCAGAGCGCAGCTGCGGCGGCGCCCGCCTCATCTCGCATGCTGCTGCGAGGCAGTAGGAAGTGTTTGTGTCACACAGCTGCGCTTCACGGACCCGTTATGAAAGCTGCAGACAGGAGGCGGAGCTTTCTGGAAAATGATTATCAGAATTCCCAGAGGGGTTGTGAAGACGAGCAGCTGTGAATGACCGTCCTGCCGCTGAGGAACAGGTCATGACGTCATACACGTTCAAACAGCTGATCCAAGCAAACACGGAGCCTCCGGGACTCCGCCCACAACATCCTGCTGCAGCTCTGAGCCAATCAGCATCCTCAACCCTTTCTGAAATCTACAACGTCGGAACAGAGTCAGTTTCCATGAATCACCTGAATTCTGAGCAAACAAAACGTTGGGCCGCTGCCATCCTGGAAAATGGCATTTCCTGCTCAGGCAGTAACAAATACCTGGCAGGGGAGTGATGAGTTAGTCACCAACACAGGATCCACTCCCCACACAAACCCCTCCAAAGCGGTTCAACAGAAACAGCGGGTTTCCTCTTTCCCTTTAACGCCTTCAGGCCGGGAGCCGTTTTATAAAAACATCTTCTTCAATGTTTATTTTCAAGATTAGTCCTGGATTTACGTTGGGAATTAGAAAAGTACTGTAAAAAAGTCTTTAGTGCCAGAGCTTTACCAATGTTCATTTAAACTTCGGTAACTCTTCGACCAGTTTAGCACATCAGAGTAAAGCGGCTCTCAGCTTTCAGGATCCTTTGGATTTGAATTTGTGTAAACAGTTGAAGGTTTACGGCAATTAAAGAAACGTCACCACAGCAAGTAAAGCTGCGGTGTTAAAGGGTTAAATCTACAGCCACTGGGCGCTGGCGATGACCTTCTGTTCCCACACAGATGCTCCAATCAAATGTTGTAGTTCCACCAAAGACCATTGGAGGCAGATGCAGAAACTGACAGACCCACAGCAATGAAATCGGTGTTCTTGGTGTTTTTGACGTGTTCCTGTAACATTCTTCTGATGACGAAGAGCTTTTATAAACACAGTTCAGATGAAAAGTATTTTTCAGTCAGATTGTTGTGAATCAAGGAAAAATGTTATTTAAAAACGATGGTATTTGTGATGTAGAAAATGCACTGGGCGGGGCCACAAGCTCCCTGCTCCGCCCCATTCTGATGCGTCCACTTACAGACAGATCCATGAACATCTTTGTTTTCCTCGTCTGAGCTGGGATCTGGATCAGAACTGGACGGCTGGATAGTTCTGACATTGCTCTGCATTTATTGCGTCAGTAGTGTTGGGTTGGGGTCATCAGGGTCTATCAGGGTTTTAATTTCTACCTGGCAGGTGAGTGAACCCGCCAGAGCAGAACCGCTGAGTCCAGATGAACTCCTTCTCCTCTGGAATCATCCTGGATCAGAGTCTTCACAGACATGATCCATCAGAGCTTCAAACTTCCCTTTCTGGAACATTGTTGGGGTTGTGACCTGCAGATTGGTTTGTTTCAGCTCACCGCTTCACTCACGGTTCATCAAAAACTAAAGAAACCAACCCTCAGCTTCTGTTCATGGCGGCGGGGGCGTGGACGGCCTCAACGAGTCAACACAAACCTCACCCCTGATCCTATGATTAGAAGCCGCGGGGGCTTCACTCCCACCTGTCAGACGGAGATGAACTCTGACAGCTGATGGTTCCACCTCATTTATCCTGGGAAACCAACCTGCAGCTCCTCCCACAAACATCCAACCAGCGGGCCGCGCTGAGCTGAAGACGACCAGCGCTCTGGGAGGAGCCGCCGCCAGTTTCCCACAAACCTTTCAAACTTCAGTTCAGCTGCTTCCTGAGCAGGTTTGGGTCAAACGGACAAAGCAGAACTCAAGGATCCAAGAGTGAAGGTTCCAAAGGAGATTTCAGTTATTCTCAGAGACGTGATGTTTGCTTTCTATGAGATCACTAAATCCTCCTGCAGAGTTTGGTTTTTAAGAACTATTTGACATGTTTCATATTAGAACATGTTTTCATTCATTTTTAAACACCAGCACATTTATGATTATTTTTCTTTTTTAAGGTGAAGGTCTTTGTTTTGGTTTTTACATTTGAAAGACGTTTTTATTCTGGGCATCTTTGCTGCTGCCCCCGCGACCCGTCCCACATGAGCGTTTGAACATGGATGCATTTTTATTCTGAGAAGCCTTTTAATACAAAAAGTACTTTATGAATAAAGTTTGATTAGATCGCGTTTACGTTTTACTGTTTCCCACAAAGAAAAAAGAAGAATTTGAAGACATCTAAAGTTGTTGCAGAGCTGCTCTTCAGAGCTGTGAGTTCGTCTTCAGATTCCTGCAAACTCATTTTGTCAACAGTTTGTTTGTTTGTGAGGAGATGTTGTTCAGCAACAAGCCTTTTCAGATTTTAGTCAGAGATCTAGATAAAACTACACAGGGGAGTCCAGAAGCCTTTCTCTTTAACTCACAGCTGCCCCCTAAAGGCAGGATGGAGCATCAACATCCTTCCTTTGAGGTTTTTGTTTGTTTTTAAATCTGTAATTTTCACTAAAATGAAGATGAATACATGAGGAGGAACAGTTTCTATCAGTGATTCTCAGAAAAACCCTTCAACAGGATGTTAAGTCATTAAAGCAGGAAGTAAGTGGAAGGAGTAAAAGGAGGTGTGGGTTACCGCGGAGAACAGGTGCTGGATGACGGTGGCCAGAGCCTCCACCCTGCGGTTCCCCTGCAGCAGCAGCCTCCTCAGCTGGACCACCGCCTGGTTCTTCCTGTCCACCTGCTCTTTGTTCTGGTTCTGCTTATCTGCAGCGCCGCCTACACCTGGTCTGGATGTATTTTGAAGGAGGGATCCAGTTTTTGGGCTTGACCGGGGCCCGGTCCGTGTTCTAAACCCAGAACCTGCAGGTCCGGTGGTGCTGGGGGGGTCAGCAGCAGGCATAACCGCAAACACTGAAGAGTTTGCATTTGTGGCATCCGACACCTGAGATGAAGAAGGGAGAGAAAAATCTTCAGGAACATTTCGGGTATGGGTTTAGGTCAGTCGTTCAGAACGGTTCTGCTGACTCCAGTCGTCACAGTTAGCTCAGATTTCATGAAATCAGAAATTTAAACCGCAGGTCAGGAAAACTTCTAAGATGCTTTCAAATTGAAATGTGCTGAAAGAGGAAGCAGACATACCAGTTCGAGAGGCTGGTTCTGATGGTTCTGTCGGTTCTGCTGGTTTCCTGCTGCAGACGAGCAGATCTGGGAGCTGCCATTTGGGGGTCGGGGCGCCTCCCGGGGTTGGTTTCTGTCCACTGCAAGAGAGCGGCGACATCTTACAGCGGGTGCAACATTTGGCATGGTGACCACGCACGTGAACGTGGCGCTAAGGCTAACGTGCGCTCCGGAGCAGAGCAGCAGCATGACCCCCCCACAAAGACTCACTGACAGAAACACACAGACCTCCACACAGCAGTTAGAAAACGCCCTGACAGCAGAGACAGATGCATCATGGGAATGTTATGACTGCAGTGAGTCCGTTAATGCGCTGATGGCGTCCATTAAGAAGTCCATTACCAAGGAAAAGCCATTAGAGGCGGCACTGCTCTTCGATCCGGTTTTTTTAGCTTCTCAGAATCAAAACTGATGGGAAGTGCAGCTGCTGCAGGAGTGAGACAGATCTGATCCGGATCGGAACCAGGTTTGAGACGGTATAAAACGGATATGAACTGGGTCTGATAAGAGTCTGGGTTGGCTTTAAACCGGATCTGAATTGCTGGGAAGAACCAAGTCTGACCTGGGTCATAGCCGCTACTCTTCTGGTCACATACGACTTTCTGTCATGACTTCAACGTCCAGCTTTGATTCCAGATAAATAAGGTCTTAGGCATCTAAGGACAAAACTCCTCTGATGTGAGTTTCGGCTGGTTCCCATGGTAACAAAGGGCGGCTAATTTCCCACGTGCTGAGAGCGTTGCAAAGGAGTTTGAGAAGTGCACCGGTTTCTAAAAGATTCAAAGCTGGAAAAGCAGCACTTTATGTCATGACTGCTGTCTTCTCATTTTGGCACCATGTCTTTTTCCTGTTGCTATGACAACAGCATATGAGGGATGGATTGAGGGGCGGAGCTAAGTATTCTATTTCACAAATGTCTGGTGAGTTTTTGCAAACGTTTCTTCTCCCCAAAGCAACTTTCTAAAGAGCACCCAGAGTATTCAGTAATTCTGACACCAGAGGTCTGAAAATGAAGATCCTAGAAAAGGAATCCAGAACAACCAATCTGAGACTCATCTCTCAAACCCTTCCTGGGGGACCTGAGTGGAACATCTGGATCTGGTGGAACTTCACTGAGTTCTTCATGGGGAACCACGCAGCTTCTCAGCCTCTTAATGCCGTGAACCGCTGAGGGTCGAGTTGAAGGACGAGTCCAAACATGAAATTCACGTCATGTGTGATGGTGCAGCGCGTGTGTCGAGCGTGTTCAGCGTGGCTGTTGGTACCTGCAGGCTGCCAGGGAGACATGCAGAGCTGCTGAGCCCAGACTGAGGGAGAAACCAGACCGTTAGCATGCAGGTCACGTGACATGATCACATGACATGATCACATGACATGGTCGCGTGACATGATCGCGTGACACAAACACAGAGAACAGTTCTTGCTGGATGACACAATCTGCTTCCTTCAATGTAAGGGATGGTTCATCCATCAGGACGGTCCTCTGGAGACGAGATGATAACTGGAGATGAGGATGAAGGTCGGGGGGGGTGTTTCATGGAGTTCAGGTTCTCCACAGCTCGTCCTTCTGTCCTGAAGGAACAAGTTTCATTTCTATGCTGATGATGCTGTTAGCTCAGAGGCTGAGTGGAAGAGAGTCCGCCTGAAGACCAGGAGGTTGTGGGTTCAACTCCACAATCAGGTCTGTAAAAATGGAACCGATGCCTCTGTTTGCTGCTTGCAAACACCTCAATCTGGAACCTGCTAGCTCAGCAACACTTTCACACTGCCACACAGGCTTGTTACCGTGGAAACAGGCATGCAGGTCTTTAGGAGCACAGTGCAGACTTTGACACGTTTACATCTCTACCCAGAACATCTGGTTTCCCAGCAACAACAACACTTTCACTGCACGTCTGCATCCATGTCTCATGCCAGACTGCTTCATATGTACACGAGTAAAGTACCAGCAGGAAGCAGCGCTGACAGACCCGGGATCTCACCAACAACCCTCCGGTGAGGCCGGTGTATGTATCCATGGAGGTGTTGGTCCACAGAGCATGTAGGTACCGGTAATGTTTGTTTATTTACGGCAGCACCTTTCCAGACTGCAGTCACAAACAAAAGAAAATAGCCCAAAGCTGAAGCTACGTGTGTTTAAAACCCAAAAGGACTGAATTTGTGGTGTGTCAGCAACATGGATGCGTCAGAACAAAATACATCAATATTTGTAAGAACTTCACAACTATTAATACAAACTAAAGAAACAAGTGAATGCTTTTGGCTTCTCCATCTTTACAATATGAGACAGGCCGGAGTAAGTTCATTCTGATTTCATTTAACAGGCTATTGTATGTTAAATGAAATCTTTGAGCTTTTTCATGAGTTTGCTAATCATAGTCATTTTTTGAGTGTATTTTCCTGTTCGTTCCTGACTATAAACAACCTCAAAGAGGTATTCTGATCTGTTCACGTATTCCTGAGTAATCCTCTAAAACCTGAATTGAATTGTAAACTTTTTAACACTGATTAGCATCATTTTCTAAATGATGAATACGTTTTAAACCCTAAACTCAAGAATTAGTTTAGACATTCTCTGGTAGTGATCTCCACTGAGACAGAAAGACTTCAAACTGAAGAAAGAAAAGGAAGACTTCTGCAAACAGGTTATTGATGCGTTTCTTCAGAAGAGACCACAGACAGGAAACAAGGGAGCGACACACGGACTTCATTTACGACTAAAAGGAAGTCAATAAAAACCAGTTTTGGTGATTTTTTCCTCTGCTACAGTTTGTGTTTGTGAATGGAAAAAAAAACGTTGAAAATTTAAACACACTTGAACTGCTGCCAATCAAACGGTGAACAAGCTTCTCTGTAGGGTTCATGTTTGTAAATCTGACTGATGACGTCAGAGCCTCACCTGCCGTGAAGAGATGGCACGTCATTGGTTCAAAAAAATCCCCGTATGATATCATAACTTCATACATGTCAGCGCCGCCAAAAACATGACCAAAAAATAAAAAACAGCTGTGCGGTCAAACTGTGCTTTAAGCTCCTCCCACTGGTGCACGCGCTCACGTCCATCCACAGACACGCTCAACAGTGACAGTGGCGACAGTTTTAAAACAATGCAACTATTGTAATGTTTTCACTTTGTTTTCTACTGTGAGCATGATTGTGAGAAACTATAAAGTTTTATTGAAAAAAAGGAGTGTTTCTCTGGTGGGCGGGGTCACACAGACAGCACTGCGTGAATGGACCCTTTTCTTTTGACGTCATGGGGGAACAAATATCATTGTGAGAAGAGATTCTCTGCCACTGTCTTTCTCTCCGCACGCCGACTGTGGCACGCATGCCCTCAGTTGCCAACCCTGTTCTGATCCGTTTACATCTGGATCAGCAGCAGCTTCAGATTAAAGCTGGTCTTATTGAAGATCTGCACGGCGCGCACGTGTGCCGAGTAAAGCCTGCTGTAACCCAGATTGGTCGGCGATGGCAGCAGCAGAAGTGGGTCTGTGGAGCTCAGACCCAGAAAGAGGCGAACACGTGCAGCTGAGCTCAGAGGATCAACCGCTGCTGCAGTCTGACCAACGCCGGCGCCCAAAGTCACCGAACAACATCCTGAACATGAAACCACTTGTGGAGGATTTCAACAGAACCAGAGTCCATGTTAACATGAGGATGTTAATGAGACACGTGACGGCCGCTGAAGCCTCAGGAGCCCGCAGACCTCCTGGTGTTGGCAGACACACTAGATCCAAATGTCAAACCGTCTGAGACATGGAAGCCACGAAAACGTAAACGAGTTTAATCCCCAGCAGATCTCCCTCTGCTGATGTTCTGACACGAGATCAGAACGTAAAGACGTTCTGTGCCTAGAACATCAAAGATCTGAAGGTTTAAAGTCTCAAACAGCTTTGTAGATGAGTCCAATTCCAGGAACGACAAACTGTCGCTTTTCCCGATGAGATTTGGTGACATCTCGTGGCTCAAACTCTAAACTGCAAACAACTTTGTGAAGCTCGCTTTGCAAAAATAGACTTAAAAAAAGACTTGAACCCTTCAAACTGCAGCGCTTTAGCTCCAGTGTTCTTCAAACTACTGTAAGTCAAAACAGTTGAAGAGTTAGTAGATCACACACACACACACACACACATCCACATCCACACACACACACACACATCCACATCCACACACACACACACATCCACACACACACACACACACA
>BSAI01000119.1:471006-502360 GCA_036245035.1 Adrianichthys oophorus | reverse complement strand
AGGGGAAAAGACACTGCTCTTGCTTCCACTTAGCATGTTCTCAACATGAAAATGTTTATTAAATATAGAATTATAAATCATAGTTTATTCACATTCTCTCCAGATCATTTTCAGCTCTTTATTATTGCATTTTCAGTCAGTTTTCAGGTTTTTTCCTCCTCTATATTTCATTTGAACATGTGACTTCACAGCAGTCATCTCCATTCATCTTCATTCTAACATTTAAGGGATTCCTGTGATGCTGCAGCAGAACGACAAGAAATTCAGTGAAAACCAAACTATTTTGTTTTCTGAAGTTTCTGAATTTTTTCCTCACAATCCAACAGAAAACCTTTTTTCTGCAGGGGTTAACATCCATTGACATAGAAACGATAGACAAGTCGCGGTGTGACGTCACCCTTAGAAAATGCCTTACCTCTGGCTTTTACAAAATGCTGCAAAATCTGTCACCATTGCTTCCTCATACGTGCGCCGCCGCCATTTTGGAACCAGACAACAGTGATTGGTCTGAGTCACGTTTTATGGGGAATTACAGTGACCTATCAGGAGTGAGCTTGGTGGAAGTCCACACTCCTTCCACCAAAAGCGGGCTCAGGAGAAGCTGTCAATCAAACATTTGAGGTGGGGCCAGTGGGCACCACATGCTTTTACTGAGGAATCTGATTGGTCCGTTTAGAACATGAAAACTTGCGATAAAGAAAAGATATGAAAAAAAGAAGATTATGAAGTTGTTAAAAAGATGCATCAGAGCAAGAATTGTTATTCAGACCAATAGAATGACTGACACTTAGTCCAGTTCTTATATACAGTCAACGGTGCGGATCACACTCAGATCTCTGACTGACGGAACTTCTTGAACCGATAAAAGGTGAAAGACGCATAGAAGGCCTTCCTTTAAGATCCAGCCCCTCATTACCCCTCCCTATGACCATTCCTAATTACACCATGGCTGGTGGTGACCGGAAAACAAGGATTTTAGGGGCAGCAGCATTTTGAGCCAACCTGTGAAAACACTCACCCGTCCGTCCATCCTATCAGGGTTGCAGAATTGCTGGAGCCTATCCTAGTTTCTGTGGGTAAAGGTGGGGTTCACCATGGCCAGACTACCAGTCTATCACAGAGCCACACATTCACAGATAATTTAGAGGTCTTCGTTGAAGCTAACCAGCATGTTTGTGGACTTTGGGAGGAAACCGGAGAAAAACCCACACCAGGAGAACATGCAAGCTCCACACAGAAAGAACCCAGATGGGATTTGAACCAGAACATATTCACTGTGAGGTGACAGTGCTAACCACTACACCATTGTGCAGCTCCCCTGGAAAACCACAGCGTTTCATGATCGTCTCTGAGGTTGCTCTGTCCTCCCACTCATCCATCATGAGGACTTTCTTTAGTTCACTTCTACTCAGTCATATTTACTTTTTATTCCCCTGAAACTGCAGGTTTTCACTATGATAGAATTAGCTTTTTCAAGTCATGCAAACCCGTTTTTTAAAGAGTGCAGCCCAAAACAACATGTGTTGATATTGTCAGTATTAACACTGCTTTTCTTCTGCTTAGTCTTTTGACAAAAATACATCCAATAAATATAACAAAAGAAATTTGTCATTTCTATTTTAAAATTGCTTCAGTTTTAATCTTTTATATTTTCAGTTCAATTTTTTAATGTTCCAATTTGACATTTGTGGAATTTAGTCATAATTTAATTTAAACTCACATACATCTGTTTATTTGAACAGACTTTTCCTTTTCATTAGTAAAAAGTTTCTGTAATTTTATGTAAATTTATTCAATTATGGAGTAATATTCCTCCATAGATGTGCATGATATCCGACCTAAACCGTTTTAAACATCAACTAAAGACCGTCCCTTTTTAGAACAACGTTTAATACCCAGCACTTTGGAACTGGGATGTCTTTGTTCGGTGGTATATCAATAAAGATTCATTCATTACGAAGGTTATTCTGAACCGGTCCGGTTGTGATCAAAGTTCCTCAGAAACAGTTTTTCTATCAGTTAAGTGTGTCCTAAATAAATGTCACATTGGGTGCGAATATAGAATTAAAAACATTTGAACATTTATTGATGATCTCACTTCAGTGTTTTTGTCCTTTTCACCTTAAGTCAAACCAACAAACAAAGGTATAAAAAAGCAAAGATGCTATTTTACCCTTCAATTGTTTCAAAGTTAATAAATATGAAGAATACATTTACTAGTTTAATTTTATGGTTAAAAAATCCAAATAACTAAAGAATGTTTAATAATTTCATTGTTTACAGACATAAGGTTTAAGGCTCAGGTTTTCAACATAAGCAGTTTCTATGAAGTTATTGAATACAGAATAAAATGATAAACAATCAATTATTTAGTTTTTTTAATTCTGTATTCAATAACTTCATAGAAACTGTTAATATTGAAAACCTTAAGCGCGGTTTGAGTTCTATTTAATGAATCCGTTAAATCCATCACCAGTGGACCATGGAACATGAAGGGATTCTTAACCCGGAAGTGTGTTTTCGCACTAACATGGAACCGTTGAACATCGCCAGTCTGCCGTCGTCCCGCTCCTCAGCTGTCGGTCCTTTCGCTCCCGGTCTCCCCCAAAACAAACGGCTGCGGAAGCTCGACCAACAGGCTGCACGAAGTTCGCACATCCCCTCCGACCAACATGTTTTGATTCCAGACAAAGAGCTGTTTTCGCGCCGTACATTTAAAAGTCCACTCTGACCAATAGCGCACAGAGGGCACACACAACCTTCGTGACGCGACAGGTTAATGAACAACCAATCGCAGACGAGTATCCGCTTCTGTTCCTGAGTTCGAATTTAACTGCTCAGTGTCAACCAATCTGCGGAGAGCAAGGAGGGGCCTGGGAACCAGTTTTAATCAAGTTAGTTGAGCCTCGCAGTCAGTGACAAAACAGTTGCGCGTCCTTCCTCCTTCAGCCGTTTATATCTGGTCGCGTGGAGAACAGGTACGGAGCGAATGTTTCTGTTTTACTTCGACATTTATCTTAAGTTGTCTGCTAGCTAAACTACTCTAGTTTGCTCTGACGGAGTGTATATTTATGTGCTGCTTAATCGGCATAAGCGCATTTTCGGGTATAATTCTGAGGGTAATTCTCTATAAAAATCACAGCCCCGCTTATATTCACCTCATATGGGGGGAATCACCGCATTGAACACATTTGATAAGAAAAACAAAACATTTTGAATCTGTTTTAATTGTTCTGAGTCTTCAAATGCGCGGCCGAGTTGGTGCGCAACATGCCGTTCAAACGCCATTTGGCTGCAGGCGGGCGGCGGGACGACGGAGGCTCCACGACTAAAGTTTGAATGGGGTTCCCGCCGGCCTCGGAGCCTCGGGCGTTGGCGGTGAAAGCGCGTTTGAGGTCGGTCTGCGGTGAAGTGCGGGTTTTGGGCTAAGCGGCGCGGAGTTGGAGAAGTTTTGGGCGCAGTTGCGTTTAGGCGGGAAGATACAAAATGGAGTCGCGTCTTTTTGTTTAGAGAGACAGAAAGCCGATTATAGCTTGGAAGCGGCGCGCGCTTGCCGCCTCTAACTAAACCAGCGGATATACTGTATTTATTTCTGCGGGAAACGAAAACAGTTCAGACATGACGCGCATTTCCACCGCCAACCGTCACAGCGAGGAAGTTTAAATGACCTTGTCGTCGTTTCCCAGATAAATCGAAACCATGACTAAGGACCCAAACAAGCCTCGGGGGAAAACATCCGCTTACGCCTACTTTGTGGCGACTTGCCGCGAGGAGCACAAGAAGAAGCACCCGGGAACCAGCGTGAACTTTGCGGAGTTTTCCAAGAAGTGTTCAGAGAGATGGAAGGCAAGCCCCGGCCGCCTTTTTCTGCCTTTCTGAGGGATTTAAACCAATTCTCCATTTTGGAGCAGCTGCCCTCTAGAGTTGCTGTTATGTCAGTCTAAGTGTTTTTTTTTTTCCCTTCTTCTTTTACCTCCACATAGACCATGTCTTCCAAGGAGAAGGTGAAGTTTGATGAGATGGCCAAGACTGACAAGGCCAGATATGACAGGGAGATGAAAACCTACATCCCACCCAAGGGTGCCAAGAAGGTCAAGAAGAAGAAGGACCCAAACGCCCCCAAGAGGCCACCGTAAGTTCTAATGGGATGGTTTTCCCAGACAGTTTGGGGTCGTGCTGATGATGGTAACCTCGATCTTTGCTCTGCAGATCTGCCTTCTTCGTCTTCTGCTCAGACCATCGCCCAAAGATCAAGGAGGAGAACCCAGGCATCTCCATTGGTGACATCGCCAAGAAACTAGGCGAGCTGTGGGCGACACAGGGCGCCAAAGACAAGGCTCCGTACGAGGCCAAGGCAGCCAAGCTGAAGGAGAAGTATGAGAAGGTAAGCCGGCTCTGCCCCAGCCGCTGTAGCTGCAGACGGTCAGAATGCTAAACCTACTCTTCTCTGCAGGACGTCGCCGCCTACAGAGCCAAGGGGGGCTCAGGGAAGAGCGACGCTGGCAAGAAGAGCGGCCCCGGCCGGCCCTCCGCCAAGAAGGCTGAACCGATCCAAGAAGATGAGGATGACGATGAGGACGAGGATGAGGATGACGAAGAAGATGAGGACGAAGACGATGACGAGTAAAGCGTGTAATGGATGTGAAGTTTGTTCAGTTTGCTTTTGTGTGGCCTGCTCAGCCCCCACCCCCTCCTTCTATTCAGGGATTTAGCTTTGTCCTGTTAGTCGCTGTTAAGTTTCTGCTGAACCGGGTTTGTTACATCTGATGCTTGCTGCTGTTGAAGCGGTGATGAAATGGACTGAAGCTCCGTGCACGGCAGGACGTTTTTCTTTTGTTTTCTGGAAGCACTGCGGTTTCTGTTGGAGTGGTGCTCTTTCTTTACTGTCAGTTTACCACCAGGAGTCTTCTGTAGTGTGAATTCAAGCTGTTGGCAGCCATTTTTAATGTGGACGATGACACGTGTAGAACTTTTTTTTTTTTTTTTGTAATAAAATTTTTTATATTGACAGTTAAGTGTTGAAGTCTTTGTTCAGGAGTTCACGGGTCAGCTTGAAGGTCAAACCTCGAGGTTTCACCTGAACTTCACCTGCAGCTTTCATTCAAACCATTCAAGAGCTCATGTCCTCCACTGCATCGTGTCACAACTTGTGGTTCTAGTTCTTTAGGTGTGTGCTTCACTACGCCTCTGCATGATTAAAACCATGAAGAACCCATTCAGACATGAACCCAGAAAAAAACGCTGTTTATGGTGGGTCTGCAAACACCTGAACTTTTAACATTTCAGCCCTCATCCAAACAGCTTTACGTTCATGTGGAGTGTCCAGACCACTCATCCTCAAGGCACCACCTGCATGGATGGGAACCCTCACTGACTTCTAGATCAGAATAAAAAGGTGAACGTCTTTATGGACTGGTCTGGTTTCTATTTGGACCTTCATGATGTCTAACAGATCCTCAGCAGCAGGAACTGTCAGAACTCCCGTTGTACCTCTGAAAGGGATGGAAAAGTTCCACAGACCTGCAGGAGGAGCAGCAGGTCAGACCGTCATGTCTGACGTTCAGAGCAGCAGCTTCACCCTCAGGGCGATCAATGAAAAGAGATTTCCACGTTTCAAGAACCTCTCCAAAAAACAATGGAAATGTTTCTAGATGAGACTGAAGCTTCCAGGGTTCTTCCAGAGAAAAGATTTGATTCTCCAAAGCTTCATGCTGAACATCTGATTAAACCTGAAAGTTCTGAGCCCGGTTCTACAGGGGGCTGCGGAAACACGAGCTCTCTTCATGGGGCGCCACCCATGATGGAAGCATCTGAAGCTCTGAGCTCTTCTTTGAAATGGTGAACAAAAAGCAAAAGGACAGCAGAAGATTTAAAGTGAATCACAACGTTGTAAATACTTCATCCACCTGCACATCCATCATGAAATGCTGGAAGGACACAGCCGACTGCCACATGGAAGTGGATCACATATCATTTGTCAATCAAATGCTTTGAACGCTGGATGTGGAGGCCAATAGGCCCCACCTACTTTTATTCAGGCATCTCATTGGTCAGTTTATAACTTGAATAACTTGAACTACAGAAAACTATTAAGATGTTAAAAACGGTATCGGAGCAAGAAGACTGAGTAACAGCTGTTTGGGATTTCTACATAGAAGTCCGTGGGATTTTGGCGTCTTGGAGCCAGCAGTTACTTCCTGTTTGGAACGCCAGGGAGGCGGAGTCATTCAGTCCAGTTCTAATAAAGAGTAAGTGCTCAGTTAGATAAAACAAAAAAGCCAAATAAGACACAAGAACCATAAACAGAACTTTCATATCAAACCAATTCTGGTCCAACTGGTACTGTTGATCTACAGAAACTGGACTTCTATTGGTGGAAGGAGGGCGTGTTCTTCAGCAGAGAAAAGGAAAGAAAGGAGGGAAGAACTTAGACCAGAACTTTCTTTATTTCATGTTCTGCCTCCTTCAGTACAGCACTGCATTTATTTGGTCATATTTACATCCCACCGCTGCTCTTTTTATGCATCTTGATGGATGTGGCGAGTCATTACTGTGAATTGTCCTTCTGGTTGGATGCTGACAGACTTGGATCAGACCCGTGTCTGTTGCTGCAGAAACAAACTCAGATCCTCATTTCAAATGCTCGTTTGGATTCAAGGTTAGTTTGATGTTTAACTGAACATTAACTCTATTTAACGTTCTTGATTGGAAATCAGCTGGAGGAATCGAACCCGCTCCTGTCCTGGAGCATCCCAACTCTATTCTGGATTCAAACGCACTTTGAATCTGGTTCTGATGACGTCAAACGACTGACTGTCCGAACGGCCAATGGGGGCGCGAAGGGCGGTTCTGTGGACCAATCACAGCCGTCACTGCAGTCTGCCCCGCGGGGACGACGGTCAGCACGAGCCGTTTCAGCACCTGGGAGCTGTCCACCGCGCACGAGCCTGCGAACGCACACGGTGACAAGGTAACCGAGACAAACGCACGAGGGCCTCGAGGTTAAACTGACCTGCCAAGAAGCAAGAGCACGTGACGGCGGGGCTGGCAGCGCCAGTGTCTCGGATTATTTAGCGCGCGGCGGAAACCTGTTGAAGCCATCCGAGTGCTCATGATGCGCGCGCGTGGGAAAAGCCTAGCCACGCACGCGCATTCTAACTCCGTCTTGATCTGAGCCAGTTTTCTGTCCTCTAGGGTCTACTGGCCGCGCGCTCATTTACGTGCTAGTGTCTGTTCGTGCCAGCTGCGCGTGCGGCGTAAACAGGAAAATTCCCGGATTAAAAACAGGAAAACCGGAAGAACCCGCCGGTGACCCGCGCGTGCTGCCGGAGCAGAGCCACACGTTGACAGCTGATGTGTGGGCGGTTTCTATCGTTCTTAGTGACGTCACTGCGCCGGGCAGAACTTTAGCCTGGAACAGGTTGTTTCTGTCACGTGCTCGCGCCAAAATCCCAGCACTGGTAGAACTAGTGATGTGGCGTTCTGTGTCGGGTAGTGGAGCACGAGCTTCTGCGAGGCGCGTGTCGGGGCTTGCTTCATTTAGGGGAGGAGCTTGAAATGATGACGTCTAAAGCTTCACCGCCCGGCAGTGTCACGTGACTGATTCATTGTGTGGTTCAGAAAGCGGCATGAATCCTTCAGGCTCCAATCATCCTCATCCAGTCCATCAGACAGATAATCGAGCTGTGCATCATCTCTGGTCCGCTTCCATCTCCTGCATTTCTAATAGGATTCCATCTGTTGATTATTTCACCACCTTCTAGAACAGATCACATCTCTTTAAACCAGACGGACCATACAGGATCTCATCTTCTATCATGAACATTGAAGTTACACTCCATCCCACTAAACTGGTCACTGACTGGACCACCGACAGGTTCTGATGGAACCACATCCATCACACAACCCAGTTCACATAGCAAGCAGATGTCACAAACATCCCCAGTCAGATTTCTCCATCACATTCACACGATACCGGATAAAAAGATGAAACATTCTGCACGCACAAAACAGTCGCTCTCTGAAACAAATCACTGAGCTTATTCTAGAGAACATTGCCTTTTTAACTGAGACCTGGCTTGGTACTGATGCTCCTGCCATTCTCACTGAGGCCTCCCCACCAAATTTTTACTTTTTATTTTCTATTAGGGGAGGCAAGGAAGGCGGTGGCGCTGCAGCGCTTGTTTCTGGCTCATTTGTAACTAAACAACACACTAAATAGTTACTGCACATTTGAGCATCGTGCAGTTTCTTTTAGCTGCCAGACTATTTTATGTCTTACCATTTACAGACCACCAAAGCCTCCTTCCTGTTTTATTCAAGAATTTTTATCATTTTGTTACCCCCCCCAGAGACAGAGCACAGTGCTGACAACAGTATTTTACTCAACAGGCTGAGAGGTTTGGGCTTCTCTGGTACTCTTCTGAAATGATTTTGTTCTTATCTCACAGATCGAAGATTTTATGTAAATATGGATACATGCTTCTCAAAGGTCTTTGAAATCAATTGTGGGATCCTCCAAGGTTCAATTGTAGGCCCACTACTGTTTAATCTATACATGCTGCCACTTGGGGATGTCATCAGAAGGCATGGCATTTGTTTTCACAGATATGCTGATGACACACAACTCTACATTGCTGTGTCTCTTGATGACAAAGAGTCAACATTCTTTTATATTGTATTTTAGACATTAAGTCATGGATAGCAGAGAGAGAACTTTTACAGCTCAACCAGGTAAAACAGAGGTTTTAGTGATCGGTTCTGAAGACAAAAGAGCGATTGTTTTATCTAAACTAAAACATTATAAAACTTGTCAGTGTGTGAAAACCCTGGGTTTTATTTTTGACACTGAGATGAATTTTATTCCACAAATTAAAAATATAACAAAAACAGGATTTTATTATTGTATTGTTGCTATTTCATCTCAAAAACATTGCCAGAGTCTGCCCATTCCTCTCTCTTGCCAGAAGAATACCAAACCTTCAACTTTTACAGAACTCAGTGAGTCCTGACGAGGACCAAGGGGCGGGAACACATTCCACCCATTTTAAAATCGCTGCATTGGCTCCCTGTGCGATTCAGATTCAAGTTCTCTCATTGGTTTATACATGTTTTCCTGTCTTCCTCAGCAGGACTGCAGACGGTAACCACAGATAAGCAGCTGGTCTGACCAATCACGGCAGAGATTACTTCAATCCTCCTTTTAATCCCCTTACTGGTCTGTGTGTATCTGTCGCACTGGAACGTGATCCAGGAGGAGGAGCTCAGGAGGCGGATGCTCTCAGGTGTGCAGCGCTGGCTGGCTCACCTGTGTGTGTGTTGCAGGGGAGGATGGCCAAAGTAAAGCAGGTGGGGCTGCTGGCGGCCGGCTGCCAGCCCTGGAACAAAGACGTGTGCGCAGCGAGTGGAGACCGCTTCGCCTACTGTGCCACTCTGGCCATTTACATCTACCAGGTAACACCCCCCACCCCCCCACCCAGGGGTTTGTGCTTGGGGGGGGTTAGAAAGAAAAACCTCCATTATCAAAGAGTTTGATACATTTTCAATTAACATGGTTGTGTTAAAGAATAAAAAAAATGGATCACAAGACTTCATGGTTCATTTAGTGACAGCAGAAAGAGCCCATATCATCAGTCCTCCACCAACGTGCTCTAATGTGAATGATGTGATCCAGAAAAATGTCTGAAATCTCCAGGACTAAAAACAGAAGAAACTGAGGATCAAAATGATAAAACGTGTGATGTAGGAAAGCAGAACATCTGTGTGTCCTCCTGTCCCCTCAGCTGGACCAGCAGTACAACCAGTTCAAGCTGCAGTCCATCATGTCTGAGCACAAGAAGACCATCACAGCCATCAGCTGGTGTCCCGATAACCCAGACTTGTTCGCATCCGCGTCTGCTGATAACCTGCTCATCGTCTGGAATGTGGCGGAGAAGAAAGCCGTGGCAAGACTGGACAACACTAAAGGTAGCAGACCGGCCCGGGGGCCTGCCCCCCCATGAGGTGTCACTCCCTTTGAGGTTTCATTGAAACGCTGAGACGGATTCTAGGGATTTTATTCCCACCTTCTCCCTCAGGCATTCCTGTCTCTGTCAGTTGGTGCTGGAACTCTACGGATGGCGTGGCGTTTGTGTCCCAGCGAGGTCCTCTGTACATCTGGGCCTACAGGGGCAGTGACCCGGGGGTCACCGTGCACAAAGAGGCGCACTCCTTTCTGTCAGACATCTGTCTGTTTCGGTGGCATCCAACCAAGAAGGGCAAGCTGGTGTTCGGACACACGGACGGAAGTTTATCGGTTTTCCAGCCAGGTTAGGACTAGCGCTGATGGGCCCCAGTCATTGGAGGACCTGTCTGACCTCTGACCTCTGACCTCTGCTCTCTGTGCAGGCAGCAAAAGCCAGAAGCACGTGCTGCGACCCGAGTCCTTGGAAGGGACGGACGAGGAGGACCCGGTCAGCGCTCTGGAGTGGGACCCTCTGTCCTCCGACTACTTACTAGGTCTGACCGTGGGTGAAAGGTCATTTCCGTGAGACGGGCGCTGATCCCCCAACACTGGTTTCTTAGACTTTGATGGATTCATTCAGCAAAATACAAGAACTTTGGATGAATTGTTTTATTTGATCATTTTCATTACAAGTTATAGAAAAAAGGTATGTTGTCAGGCATCAGGAAACATCTGAACACAGACCTCAGTTTTCTTGTTTAAAAGGGCTGTATATCATGGAAGAGTCAACGTTTGGTTGTGTTATAATGTTCATTCCTCACTATAAACAACACCAAGCCAGAATTTTGCTCCGTTCACGTGTTTCTGAGTTTTCCTCTAAAAACCTGCTCTCTGAGCAACGTGTGGAACAACCCCTTCCAGGAAGAGTCTGCGCCGCCGGCACCGCCCCAGGCTAACACACACACACTTTCTCCATGGAGCTAGCGGTAATCCACAAAACGCTTTCATTTTATTTGCACAATTGCACATCCATCTCTTCCAAAAGTTTGGATGTTTACCAAAGTGCTTCCCTACCTACAGGTCCTCCCTAATGCTCTAACTGTTGGGGCATTTGGAGTTTTAGTGGTGTCTGAACTTGTCTTTTTAAGGGGGGGCAGTATCCCTCTGTTGGTAGGATGAGCTGCATCGTGCTGTGCTGCGGGGAACAAACACATTTCTTCATGTGGGTTTGCTATGAAGCACAGAAGTTTACATTTAAATCTAAGTATTGACTTTGTTTTTTTGTGACAGTTTAAAGTTAGAAAACTGGGGCTGTTATGTACTTTCCGAGCGCTGGCAGCTACGCGCCAACGTAGATGACCAGTGACTTTTGATGACGTCATCAAGGCTTAGTATGTCCGGATGTGAAGACAATATTTTTCCACATCTCTCCGCTTGGAGGGCCAAATGTAGAGGTAGGAAGAATCCGTAGGGGTAGGAGAGGAATTCAGATTTGGAAGCGTTTTGTTTTTGTTGGCGAAACACAGACGTGCTGCTGAGGCCAGCTCTAAGTTGACTTCACAAGGCCGAAAGGCGGTGCCTCAGAGATCAAGGTGTCATACTTCCGGGTAGGAAAAGAACTCACGAAAATACCTCATATTTAAAAAAACGTGTTCTTTATTGTGGCAAAGGTAATTTACTATCAAATACATGGATCTAGTTTACTCTGAAAGGCTTAAGAGAAGCATGGTATAGAACGCTAAAAAAAAGACATCACTGATCAACATCTATCTTTAATCATTTAAAAAACATCTCATAGATTTTCTGCCACATTTATGACTCACAGATCCTATGGAGTTCTATTGTTCAGCTGTCAGATGTTAGTTTTTCAATCAGACAAACATTAGTGTTTACAGTTGATGTTCTTCCTGAATCTCAGCTGTCTCCCTCTTAGTGTCTAATCTCCATAACGGCATCCGTCTGGTGGACAACGAGGCGCTGACCTGCATCACATCCTTCTGCTTCCCCTCGTCTGCAGCTTCAGTTCAGTGTCTGGCTTGGGTTCCTTCAGCTCCTGGCATGTTCATTACAGGAGGTGAGGACTCTTCTTCTTCACAGACCCTCTGGGCTCAGACATGTGACGCCTTTGGATGTGTCAGACTCGCAGGTCGGCGTGCTGAGAGTTTGGAATGTGTCTCGCTCTACACCGCTGGACAGCTTCAAGCTGAAGAAGACCGGGTTCCACGCTCTGCATGTTCTCCACTCCCCTCTCACCAAGAAAGGTATGAGTCTGCCTGATCTCACAGAAATCATGGATCAACCAGACTTGTTTGGAGAACATCAGGTTTAGTTCTCTGCTCTAATTCTCAGCTTTAAGCCACATCAAGTTCTTTAGAAGCTCCTTTTGTGTTAGGAGAACAGATTACAAAAGTTTTTTTCCTCATTCATGTTACATGTGGGCAGTGTTGGTGGTAACGGATTACAAAGTAACAAATTACATTACATTACTGCAGTCACTGTGCTTCCAAACGGGCTCAAAGGTTGAGACGAAGAGACGCTGCAGGGAGTCCTCTCAGGTGAGCAGCAGAGCAGAGACCCGCCCCGTGTGGTCGATTACCAATGAAACGCCTCTGAAGCCGCTTTCTGGTGGGAACGATAAGAGCCGGATCCTTCCTGGGAGCCGTTTTTCTATATTCAATCACTCTGTCTCATTTTATTTTCTCGCTAAGCTGCACGTGACTGGTGGTCAACATGAGTTTACTCAATGGGGGTGGGGGGTGCATAGTTTGGTAGACTCACAGCAGCACAGAACTGTGTACGAGAGAGAGAGAGAGAGAGAGACTAAGAGAGAGAGTTAAATAGTTACATTAAATAGTTCTTTGTGTTTTCAAAAGTCTGTCTTAGGTTCAGATTTAATAGAGATAAATATAGAGATGAATATAGAGATGAATATAGAGATGAATATAGAGATAAATATAGAGATAAATATAGAGATGAATATAGAGATGAATATAGAGATAAATATAGAGATGGATATAGAGATAAATATAGAGATGAATATAGAGATAAATATGACGTAAGGCAAGTTTATTTGTATAGCACATTTCATCTAAAGACAGTAACAGTATTTTCCACATGTGACTCTGAGCTGTAGCATGAACCACATATGTTGTAACTTATTTTTGTCATTTTTCATGCTGTTGTCTGAATTCAAATGAAGTCAGATTATGTGTTGAACCATGTTCATACCTTAGACAAGGTTATTGCTTTAATACTATTGTTTTTTATTTTATTTTTATTTATTTGCCTTTATTCAACCACAGAAGACATATTGAGATGAAAAATCTCTTTTTCAAAGGAGCTCTGTTAAATGAAAGACAGGAGGATCTTGTTTGTGTGAAGCTGTTTTTCTCTTGAGAATTTATATATGAGTGAAAAAAGTAAAGTAATTTAATTACAGTTTTGATCCAGTAGCCAAGTAAAGTAATCGATTACTATTCAGAAGTAACTTACCCACCTCTGCACGTGGAAAAGGAATTTGATTGTTGTTACCTTCAGACAACGTTGAACTGATTCAAACCTTCCGTAGTTTCCATGAATGTTCATTTATGTTTACAGTGTAGATGAAGCTTCATGTCGTCTACATGGCGTGTTACTCAGCTGTGAGCTGACGCCGCGCTCTCTGTGTCTGCAGCTCAGAGCTCCAGTTCTCCTAGTAAGAGCCAGCACACCAGCTCCACCAGCGAGGCCGTGCCCCCCCCAACACTGTCTCAGAACCGCTCCTTCTCTCTGCCCCCCGGCCACGCCGTCTGCTGCTTCATGGACGGGGGGGTGGGGCTCTATGACATGGGGGCCAAGAAGTGGGACTTCCTGCGGGACCTGGTACTCTGCATGCGCTCTGGAGCGGCCCCTCATGAACAGTGTTCATGTCTGACTCTTCCCTTCTTTTCAGGGTCATGTGGAAACCATATTTGACTGCAAGTTCAAGCCTGATGACCCCAACCTGCTGGCCACCGCCAGCTTTGACGGAACCATCAAAATCTGGGACACAAACACGCTGACGGCGGTCAACACCTCCCCTGGTAATGAGGGCGTGGTCTACTCGCTGTCCTGGGCTCCAGGTATGGAAACGACATGAAAGCTTCATGTCAGTGTGAACGGGCCGCTGCGGCAAAGAGCTGTTTGAAATAATGCTAAAAACATCATGTAAGAGTCCAGGTTTAAGAAGTTTTTACAGAAGAGGCGGAAATTCGTCTTCATAAGACGACATATGTGGATAAAAAACGCAGGTAATTTCCATGGTTAATGTAACAGGAAAGGCTGAAGGACCCCAGAGAAACAATACAGCCGGCAGAGGAGAAACCAGCTGAAGGTCTGAGACAGAAGGCTCAATACAGAGGTCACGGATCTCCACAGGTGCCCACAAACAAAACAGGAAGTGCTTTTTATTTTTCTAATTAAATCAAAAACAATGAAGGAAAAGTTCAAAACCAAATTTCCACCTTCTGATCCAAACCAGGAAGTATCAAATGTTACAGTTCCTCCACCGGAAGCAGGTTTAGGAAGGAAGCAGCTCCATTCAATCCCATATCCAACAGTCAGACGGATGTTTTTTCACCCACAGAAGACAGTCATCCACAGAATACAGTCATCCACACCTTTCATGAGATGGGACACAAAAGGTCATTGCTAAACAATCTGGTTGTTCACAGCGGGCTGAATGAACGGAAGGTTGAGTGGAAGGAAACAGTGTGGAAGTAAGCAGGAATAGTCGCAGCCCTGAGAGAAGTCTAATCAGGAAATTGAAGGAGCATCACATGGACTAAAGCTGGAACCAGAACATCAGTGCTAACTGAAGAATAGATCAAGAAGAATACTAGACTACATTCTATGTGTCAAACCACTCCAGAACCGGAGACATCAGCAGCTTCTGACCTGATCTGAGGAGAAACAGACCTGGACTGATGTACTGTGGTCCAAAGTCCTCTTTTCAGGTGAACATTCATTTAGCTTCTTATTTGTGAATCAAAGTCCCAGAGTCTGGAGGAAGAGTAGAAGGACAGAATATGTGTTGCTCAAGGTCCAGTGTTAAGTTTTCACAGTCAGTGACGGTTTGGTGCCGTGTCAGCCGCTGGTGTTTTGGGTTTTCTGAAGTCCACAGTCTACGCCAGGGGTCTCAGAATTCAGGCCTCGAGGGCCGGTGTCCTACATCCAACCAACCTGCAATCGAAGTTCCTTGTTGGCCATACACACCTGATCCAGGTAACTGACAGCAGATAAGGCAGGGTTTCTGGAAAACCAGCAGGTGGCCTGGAGTTTGACACTTCATGCTGCTCTCTACTGACCAGCTGCATGAGGAACCTGATTTTATGTTCCAGCAGACACTGATGAAGGTATCAGAGGCTGCGGTGTTTCTGTGTCAGCAGCAAACTCACCTGACACGAGGTTGATAAATACTCTATGGACCGAAGAGACTGCAGATGACCTGCAGGACGGTGTCAAAGATACCTGGACTTCCTTCCACCTCTCCAGCGCCACAGGCGTCGGCTCCATGCAACTGAGCATTGATGCAGTGACTCATGCAAAAAGAGCAAATGCAGAGAAAGGAAAATGTTATCATCACAATCATTTTTGTATCGGTCTGATGGGATTTTTTTCATTTCGCACCAATTTCAGGTTTTTAAAATCTAAAAACCAAAATCATCAAAGTGAAGCTTTGACATATCTGAATCTGTGTGTTTGGATTTTATGCAACATTTGAGTTTGAATTGATTTAACTTTTTCACAAAAATCAATCATTATGTTTTCAGTTGTATTTGTGTGTTTGTGTTGCACACAGATGACAGTTTTTACCGTTAACCAAAGGATGAAGATTTTCCATCATTTCAATCGTAGACGATGTTCAGCTAAAACTTCTCAGGAAAGTCTATGAAATGAGTTGCTGAGGTGAAATGAAGAGGATTCTTGTCATAGCTGTCCTCATCTCAGAGCTGATGTTGGCAGAAGTCCATCACAGGTCTGACTTTTTGTTGCCATCATGCTTTTGTTTGTTTCCAAGGAGACCTGAACTGCATCGCTGGAGCGACATCTCGTAACGGAGCGTTTATCTGGGACGTCTGCAAAGGGAAGATCATCACGCGCTTCAACGAGGTTTCTTCAAAGAATGATGCTGCTTAGCTTTACTGTCTGTGGTCTCAGAAAGAGTTCAGATCTGAGTGCAGGTCTGCAGTCAGGACTCTTCTGTGTTCCTGCAGCATGGCAAGAACGGGATCTTCTGCATCTCCTGGAGCCACAAAGACTCCAAGAGGATCGCCACCTGCAGTGGGGACGGGTTCTGGTGAGTCTGACCTGCTGAGGCTCCGTTCGGTTCTTTAGCGTCACTGACAATTTGACCATCTGATGCAGCATCATCCGGACCATCGATGGGAAGATCCTGCACAAGTACAAACACCCGGCTGCCGTGTTCGGCTGCGACTGGAGCCAGAACAACAAGTAAGACCTGGATCATCAAAAAAACACCAGCTGCTGTCCAGGAGGTCCAGTCCTAGTCAGATTCAGTCCCTTTGGCACCGATGGAACAAAAAACAAAAAAGAAAGAGAAAAACATAAGTAAACATGCAATGTGCTCTGAGATAACACGGACAGAAACCAGCTGGTGTCCTAAATAATGCTCTGCTCCTTCAAACCAAAGAACTGCAGATCTTCACTCAGTCTGAGATCCCTGCCTGCGATCTCTGTGTGCGTTCCTTTATTTAAAAAAGATTAAAAGGGGTAGTATTGCTGGTCATTTTTCTGTGTAGAACTTAACAAGAGGACTTCTTGTGGTGGATCTTTATGAGACATCGGTTGGTTTTGAACTTTTACTCTGTGGTGAAAACTGTCCAAGTCCATCAGCAAACATCTTCCATTGGCTTTTCTGCCACAATCTTCTCATCTTCTTGAGGAGAATGAGTCCATCAATTCTGTTGGACGTTCTGACATCCTTCTGTCTTTCAGGGACATGATTGCTACAGGCTGCGAGGATAAGAATGTCCGAGTGTACTACCTGGCCACCAGCTCAGACCAGCCTCTAAAGGTCTTCACAGGACACTTGGCTAAAGTTTTCCACGTCCGCTGGTCTCCCCTCAGAGAAGGCATTCTGTGCTCTGGATCAGACGACGGGTGAGTCCCACAGATCCAGAATGCTTATACGGTGGCAGAGGAGAAGGTGAGCAGCGACCTGTTTCTTTGCAGCACTGTTCGTATCTGGGATTACACGCAGGACGCCTGCATCAACGTGCTGAGCGGTCACGTGGCTCCGGTCCGAGGCCTCATGTGGAACACCGAGGTTCCTTACCTGCTCATTTCTGGTAAACACTGGAGTCTGGAGTTTCTGTTTCAAAGGGAGCGTTGACGTCAGGTTCAGGGGTTTTAATGTGTTTTGGGTGGAAATTTCTGACTTTGATCCTGTAGATGGAAATAAACACGTCAACAAGTTTAAGGAGCTCCACAAAAAGAAAAACGGAAACCCATTCGTCCATCGCTTCTTTAGCCAGCTCAGTGGTCATAAATCTGCCTTAACCCTTTGGAACCGACGGACTGCCGTGAAGCTGCGAAATCAGCGGGATGAAGATTTTATTGAAAAAAAGAGAAATTATTTGTAGTTTCTAGACAAAACCTATCTTTAATTTTAGTAAATAAGGCAAACGATGAACATTGATCAGATGAATGCAGCGTGGAGCGGAGGACCGCTGTGGGGGGCAGAGCGGAGCTGTTAGCTATCAGACGTTCAATACAATGAGGAAGCCGATCGTCTCTTTATTTTGGATGATGAACGACAGGATATTTCTAGAACAACAAGCTCCAGCACTGTCTACTAATTGTGGAAACTCCACGTTTCAATCCCACCCGTCTGCATGAGGTTCCCCCTGAAGACAGAGGTGGAGGCAGACACGCCTCCAGCTGAGAGCAGATTCCAGCCGAGCAGAACGCCTGAAATCCAGCTGGATCAGAATTTACAAACCACCTTTGTCTTGTATTCTGTTCCACTGACACAAATACAAAAACTTGAAAATACAAACCAAAAAAAGCTGGAAAAAGACAGAATCCAGACAAATTTCAAATGGACAGCAGTGCACCCAGAGGACAAAATCTGATTTGTTTGGGCTGCCTGGAAGTTGAGGCCACACAGGCAAACGCCGTCTGTGTGACAACATCAGAAGGTGTGAGGCCTGTTATTTGTCATCTGTTATTTCGTTGGAACCGAATCTGTTTATATGCCGTAAGTGGCACAAAGTAATCTGGGAATTTTGCCTGGAGTCTTTTCTTGTATTTTCATTTAAACATATAAATTAATTTGTTTAAAATATTTTATCTAGTTTTTTTTTTTTTTTATTACACTTCAATCTTTCATTCTGAGTTGTAAAAAACGGTTCATTGAACATTTTGGGGTCAAATAGTCTTTCAAACTAAAAAAACAGAGGTAAATTCAGAAGTAGGGAAAAACAGAGACTTAGGCCCTGGGTTCCAAAGGGTTAAAATAACTGGAGGATTCCGGGTTCAAAACCTACGGGTGGGTCAAACTGAAGAACCTTTCCGCTCAAAGCTCAGATTTTTCTTAATGTTTTGAGTTTGGTACTTTCAGTAACTTTGCAAGCGTTCATGGATTTCTAAAGTCTTGTGACCCTGCATCTCCTGTACTTTGAACGGTCGCAGAGGTGAGACAGTTTCTCTTTGAAGGATCCTGGGATTATACCATCAGAGTTTGGGACACCAGAGACGGAACGTGTCTGGATACGGTCTACGACCATGGAGCGGATGTTTACGGTGAGACACAGCAGAGGAGTGCCCTGAGGGGGCGGTCCTTCAGAGTAAAGGGAACCAGCAAAGTCCAATAGACTTTTAGCCATAGACGGTCCATATCACTGGACAAACTGATCCCTCCCACCTGGCGTTCTAAACAGGAAGTAGCTCCAAGAAGCCAAAATCCCATAGACTTCTACAGAGAAATAAACAGCTGTTTCTCAGTGGTTCTACTGTCAGAAGAACCGTTCTTACTCTGATACTTTTTAAAAATCTTCTTCATAATCCTCTTTTGTTTTCATTATATTTTGTTCTTTATTACAAGTTATTCAGGTTCTAAACTGACCAATCAGACGTCTCAGTAAAAACATGTGGTGCCCGCTGGCCCCACCTCGAACGTTTGATTGACAGATTCTCTTGAGATGCTTTCAGTGGAGGGGGTGTGGACTTACAAGCTTACTAATGGTTGGCGACTGTAGTTCCTCTAAAAACGTGACTCAGACCAATCACCGTCAACTGGCTAATGTGGTAAATGGCGACTGAAATGGTTTCATGTCGCTGGAGATGGAGGTAAGGCATGGCTGACATCACAGGCGCTCTGTCCAGTGATAACATTTGTCTATGGGTTCAACACGTGATCAGACTGATCATGCTTGGACCAAAGGGTTCTCCTTTAACTGCTAAAACAATCCAGTGGTGAGAATAAATCTGTAAAACATTTGAGCTTTTCAAGCATTAGTTTCTGAAAACACACAAACAGCATTTATTTTATGTACTGAAGCTGTCCTCCACCCTGGACAGGACATAGCAGACGCTCTATGAACTACCGTCATTCTTTGACTGTTTACACGATTAACGTAACGGCAATGGATTCTGGGACGGAAAATAGCAGCTTTGTGGTGATGTGTAACACTTTACAGCAGAATTAATGTAATTCCAACAGATTCCAACGTGGAATTTGCAGCTTTGGAATCTGTCGAATTAATAAACGATTGAAGAATGATTGTAGTTCAGAGAACTTAAACTCTGCAGCTAAAGCTCTGGTGTCAAAGGAATTAAAACACCTAAAAGTTTCATATTAAAAAGGTGATGAGAAGAAGATCAGAGAGGTTGGAGACTAGACTACTGGTGTGGCTCGCCCGTTTGTGCCAGAACTGCCACCATGTTTGTTTGTTAGTTCATTATTGTTTAACTCCCAGACGTCAGTCACAACACAGCCGTCTCAGTGGGCTTCACACCAGTATTTGTACAGAAAAAGTCAGTCGTAAAATAGAAACAATAGCTGGTTGTGAAACTAAACTAAACTAAACTGGCATCCCTGCCCTTTGACCCTCCTTCTCTGTGAGAAAAAACGGATAAAAAAAATAAGGCAATGCACTAAAACTGTTAAAGAAGAATTACTTTATCTAACTCTACAACCACACGTTAAAATAGTGTCGCAGATGGACTTCATTCAGATGGAACTGGGGGGCAGCTGGGGGGGTGAGACGAGCCAGAGGCGAGGTCCACGACCAAAAACAGAACCACAGACGATCCGCCGGAGTTAGTTTAGTTTTACTGTTATTTTGTGACAATGAAATGTTTATTTCAACTCGAGACTTGACTCTGACTTGTAGAAAAGGACTTGTGGGTATTTTAGGATTCAGCTGTTATTTCTTCTGACACTGCTGCCAAAAAGCACAGAAGATCCAACAGCTTAGCTTTCATTACATAAATTCAATCTTTTCTGAAGATTTACGGTGTAAATACGTTTAAAATAAATGAATAAAAAGGCCAGAGGGACAAAGCAGCTGCGGGGGTGAACATGTTCTGAGGTGGTTTACGTCTGTAGGTTTTGGCCTCGTCCTGCAGGCGGCGCTATGGCTTTAACAGCTGGAGAAAAAGCTGTTCTTAAGTGTGATGTTTTAGATTGAATGCAGCTGAACCTCCTTCCCTTTAGGAGTGGAATAAAAAGTGTTTTTCTCTGGTGGGAGGATCTTTTCTGATTCTTGTAACCTTTTTCTGGAAGGATAGCAGAAGACTTCTGTCAGGACCTGAAGTGAGGCAGTTGTCACCTTTAGACCTAAAACCGTTAGTGGCTGCAAAACCTCTGATCTCTGCTCTTATTGTGAAGGTCTTACGTGCCATCAGAGCCGGCCGTTCACCATGGCGAGCTGCAGCCGGGACAGCACGGTCCGGCTGTGGTCACTCACGCCGCTCATCTCGCCTCTGCTGCTCAACGTTCTCACAGAGCAGCCGTGGGAGAAGATCATCGGGAACACAGGTGAGACTCTGTATCTGCAGCTCCAGGCTCTGACAGCTGGAGTAACCACGCTGGCTCTGTCTCTGCAGACATCGCCATGGTTCCTGGCGCGCCGCCGCTTCTCTGCGGGAAAGTCTCCAGAGACGTGAAGCAAGAGCTGGACAAGCTAAGCGGAGACGTCAGGGACAAGAAGCTGCGCTGGTTCTCAGAGTGCTTCTCGGTATTTCCCTCTGATTTCTTCTGAAACTGCTTTATCATGAAAACAAAAGTTCTGCTGAAAACACAAACACACAAAGGTCTCTTCTGAAGTTCCTGCATCTTCTCTGTGTGAAGGTTCTTCTGAGAAGCTCAGGTTTCCTGTCACTTCTTCCTCTCCATGCCACAGCCAATCAGCTTCCTCCATCTAGCCTGTCTTCTGCATCCTCTGCTCTAACACCAGATACCTTCATGTCTTCACTGCATCCATAACCCTCCTCTTTGGTCTTCCTCTAGCAGCTCTAGACTCAGCATCCTTCTTTCTCTCTTGTCCCTGTAACTTCACTCTTCCTCTTGGGTTCCTCTCATTCACACATGAACTCCGTCTTTCTACAGTTAACCTTCATTCCTCTCCTTTCCAGGTCAAACCTCCACCTCTCTAGCTTCTCCTCCACCTGTTCTCTGTTCTCACTATAAATCACAGTATCGTCTGCAAACATCATAGTCCATGGTGATTCCTGTCTAATCTGTCAGTCTGTCCATCACCATTACAAACAGGAAGTGGTTCAGAGCTGATCTCTGATGTAATCCCGCCTCACCGCTGTCTTCCAGCCCTCATCCATGTCCTGCTCTAACATACTTCTGTCACTCCAGACTTCCTCATACAATCCCACAGTTCCTCTCTGTCATAAACTTTCTCCAGATCTATAAAGACACAGTGTACCTCTCTCTGACCTTCTCTGACCTTCTCTATCAACATCCTCAAATCAAACATTACATCTGTAGAGCTCTTTCTTGGTATGAAACCATACTGCTGCTCACAAATGTTCACTTCTGCTCTTATTCTAGCTTCAATCACTCTTTCCATCCCTTCATCGTACGGTTCATCAGCTTTATTCCTCTGTAGTTGCTACAACTCTGCACATCTCCCTTATTCTTCAAATGGAACCATCACACTTCTCCTCCCTTCCTCAGTCATCTTCTCACCATAAGATCCTGTTGAACAATCCAGTTAGAAACTCCACTGCCGTCTCTCCTAGACACTTCCATACCTGCACAGGTATATCATCAGGACCAAGAGCCTCTCCACTCTTCATCCTCCTTCTACCCTTTATCCTTTGTTTTTTTATTTTGGGCTAGCCTAGCGGTCCAAGCAGCCGCTTTATGTTACATGATGCGCCAAGACAGGCAGATGTGTTGAACAGAATCTGGTAGTTTTCCAAACTAAAACTTTCTTTAGAATCAGAAAAAAGGGAAATAACTAAAGTTAGCCAATGTATTGTTTTTCTGTCTGTGGCCCCAAATAAAGTGGTCCTTTCACCAGTACCGGACTGTGACCTGGGGGTTGGGGACCTCTGATTTAAGGGGAAGAGGGGATGAGTTGGAATTACCCAAAGGGTCAACAATATGTGATGTGAGGGGGTCCCTGAGCGTTCGTCCACATATGATGAGTTGGGAGTGAAAATGCTTTGGGACACACAGTATGTCTACCTTCCTCCTCTCATTGTTTGACCAACAGTAGTCCAATTTTCACCGGCACCTTGAATAAAGACTCATTTCTGCAATGATTCATTTATACATTTTGTTTAGAAACAGAACAAGGTAATCTATGATGCTCACAATGAAGTTATCACACAGGGACAATGCCAGCCAGAGCCCAACAAGATCAAAACTGAACAACTGCGAGCTTTTAAACTGCATTTTTGCTGATTTTCATATTTTTGTTCCAAACTCTGCAGCTAGAAGGCAGCGGAGCACAGCGCGAGGAAGAATGAGGAAGACTGTCATGCTCCGCATTTGTCACTCTGAGGCTCAGCTGAAGTGTGAAGGTTGAGCAGGACGTTTGAAGTTGAACGTGTTAACGTGCTTCTGCTTCCCCTCGCACAGCCTCCAGGGGGCAGCAGTAACCTTTGGGACCTGGTGTTCGTCATCAACGGTCAGGACGACTCGCTGCTGCCACCTAGCTACAGCAAAGGAGTTATGCACATGAAGCACCTGCTCAAGTTTAAAACCGTGAGCCAGCATACTGCCCAAACACCCACAATGCACTGCGGCATGCTCCACCCCTCCCAACTCAAACAGCCAATCACATCAACAGAAAATAAACAGCTATTGTTCTATTGCATACTTTAGACTGTTCGATACAAATATTATTTAGTGAAGAGTTTATTTGAACATTATTTAGTTAAAAATGTGTCTGTTTAAACTTCTGAAAAATCGAGGGGTGGGTCTGGGATGACAGAAAGGGTTCATGGGAAATGCTCTCAGAGCCTTCATAAACATTTTAACTTGAAGCTGAACTTTTGTCAAATTCTGTTCTAGAAGACGGACCGTAGCTTTTAGAGACGGACTTGAATCTGAGGCCTGATGCTTTTTGAGGAGGAAGTTCACGCTCTTGTTTTGAAGGCATGTCAGTTTAGCTGCTGTTTTAACGCACTCAGTTTGACAGACTAACGCTGTAACTCACAGACAGATATTGGTTTGTAGGTGAAGTGAGGTTTTTTCAGAGGAAAGGAGCGCTCGGAACAGTTTGAAGAGTCATTTTCATCCAAGCTAGATCTTCTGTCCACCTGTTTCAGTCGGAGGCTCAGGAGCTGACCATCGTCAAAATGTCCAAGTTTGGAGGAGGAATTGGAGCTCCGAGCAAAGAGGAGCGCCTGAAGGAGGCGGCGGACATCCACCTGAGGCTGGGGCAGGTCCAGAGGTACTGTGAGCTGATGGTGGAGCTGGGACAGGTGCGTGATACCTTCAATGACACTCTGAAACCAGAGTTTGCCTCTTAACTAACTGTATGACAAGAGGGCGGAGCCTGATAGGCGTATGTGTTTCAGTGGGAGAAAGCGTTATCTGTTGCTCCTGGCGTCTCCATGAAGTACTGGAAGAAGCTCATGCAGAGGTGAGGCTGCTGTCAAACTCTGATCATCAATCAGACTTTTGAACTTTGTCTTGATTGGATAAAAAAAAAATCAAAATATTTTACCGTTGTCTGCAGACGAGCTGACCAGCTGATGGAGGAGGATAATGACGACGCCATCCCGTTCTCCATCGCTACCGGAGATGTGAAAAAGCTGGTGACGTTCTTCACACGCCGAGGACAGCTGCTGGAGGCCCTCCTGATCGCACAGGTATGGGGCGGGGCCGCAGGGGAATGATCGCCATGAAAACTCTGATCAATGACCACTGCGTTCAGGGAGCCTGCGAGGGAAACATCCGGGCGCCGCAAATGACCGCTGTCAACCACAGCAGCAACGACATGGACAAGAGACAGCAGTTCCATGGGTAAGACACGACAACCTGATTGATCAGTGAAAGTCTGATCAATAAGCTGTAAAAGGGCAAATGAAGGACCAGTGGTTCTTCCACCTTCGATCATTTCCCTGAAGTTCTTTTTCTTCTGCTATCAGTCTCCTCCATGACGTCTGTACGGAGCTGGCTGAGTGGTACTTTCAGGACGGATGCTCAGTTCTGGCTGCCTGCTGCCACCTAGCTGTGGATAACGTGAAGGTACCTTTGTGCATCGTCTGAGCGCGCACGTGTTTAACTGGAGGCTGTTGGTAAGTGTGAGATCCGTTCCAGTTGGCCATGTCCAGCCTGATCCGAGGGAACGAGCTGGAGCTGGCTGCGTGCTTGGGCCTCGTCCTCGGAGAAGCAGCCAATCAGAGCACAGCTTACTGCCTGGAACTGCTGGCCAGGAAGTACATGACCCCCCCGACATGGTAAACTGCTGATGAATGTAACCCATGCAGGGATTGAACAAAGCTCAGTGGTATTGATCAAAATAAAACATCAATAAAAACTGCTAAAGAACATGCTAATAATTAGAAACCTGAAATTTTACTTTAAATACAGAAAAATACAAAATGGATGAAGTAACTAAATGTTGCTAAGCAACGTTAATGTGAACACTGATAACTCAGCAGAAAGAGATTTAGGACAAGAATAGCCTGGACATGACTAAACGTGTTTAGAAAAATGCTGCCTGTTCTTAAAAGTTATTAAACCAATAATGATGTAAAAATGCTCAAATGCTAATATGAAGACAATAGAACTAAAAGTCGCTAAACGGTACTGCACTGAGCTAAATAATGCTAACACACTATTGTAACAGCAGCTTAGTGTTGGGCTGAAGCATGTATTCATACTGTCATGGATCTGAATTCATTCACGACTCCCCATAGAAGCGGAGGTTACCATAGAAACGGAGGTTACCATAGAAACGGAGGTTACCATAGAAACGTTGACCCTGACCAACTCGGACCAATCACTGCTTACTGATGACATCAGGCTCTAACATGGTGGCGTCCCTACTGCAAACAAAGTCCCGCATTATATAATCTTTTCTGGGTCAGAGTAGCGACAGAATTCTGGCACAACCATTGTTACATCTATACAGCCTGCTACATACAACCTCCCAACTTTCAAGCAACCCGGCTCCACTGGTCTGCCCCCTGCTGGGCCCCTGTGGTATCAACCAGAATGGTTCTCCCACAGACTGAGTTTGTGATGGAGCCTGTAGAGGTCCAAGCTGCTGTTACCGTCTTACGACAAACGCCTCCTCTGCTCAGGACGCTGTCAGCTGACCTGCTTCAGATGATTCCAGATAACCACGGCCTTCTGGTGAAGCTGTGCGCTTTCTACCCTGGAAGTCCTGCAGAGATCCAGCAGCTCCACCAGAGGGTGAGCTTCTGCTCTCTAATGTCATCACAGAGCGTCTGCTGGTTCTAACGGCCCCTGTTTGTGGTTGAAGTGTGGACTTCCAGCCCCGGAGGATTGTGGGAGATTGGCAGAAGAAGCTCTGAGGGACGGAGATTTGTTTTCTGCAGTGAAGCTCCACCTGCTGAGCTCCGAACCCGAATGCGCTCTGCAGATTGGGATCAGTCATGTTAAAGGTAGAGACCAAGACACGATGGAACCTGAGCTCCACAGGTGATCGCTTTCTGACACGCCTGAGGGACGTCCTCAGTCCAAACAGTGAGGGTGGAGACAGGTTCTGCTTAAATGACTGACAACTTTGATGGAAACTGTTTGTTTTTCCAGAGCAGCTGCTTGGATCTGATTGGACGGTGGACGTCGTTCATCCAATCCTGGACCTGCTGAGCTACATTCGGACGGAGCGCCTGATCATGACCAAGACTACCGAGTATAAACATTTCACCTTTTCTTCACCTGAAGTCCCACAGACCTTTACTTCTGGTTTTCTTCTGTGGGACAAAACCTGAGGTTTCTGAGCTTTTTGCTTCATTGTCTTGTGAGGACTGACAGGGGGCGCACTTCCACTTGTGTGTCTGTTGAGTTGCAGAGCTCGCAGTGAGCTGCTGATCCTGTGTGGTTACATAGGAGCCCTGCTGGCCATCAGGAGGAACTACGCCAGCATCATTCCTGCTCTGTATGAATACACCAGGTGTGGCGGTTCACCTGCTCCTTCTGTACTCTTTTCATTTGTCTTCTTGTTTCATCAGGTGCTGATCAGCTGCATTGATCTGTGTGCTCCACCTTTGACCCCAAATCTTTGCCATCCTCAGTCAGCTGATGAAGAGGAGGGAGGTCAGCGTTCCTCTGAAGATCGAGCAGCTGTCTGTGGAGCTGGACGCCTGGAGGGCCTGTTCACAGACCATTGGCATGTACGTCATGTGACACCATGGGAGGAGGGAAGGGTACCGTTTGGATTTGATCCGGTCCCAATCCGGTACTTTTGAAATGGTTCCGGTGCCTAAACGGTCCTCAAACCTGCTTCAAAAAGTGAAAAGCCATCATTTTTTCCATAAACATTAAAGCGTGATGAAGCGGCGTGACCGGCTGAAGGAGCATGTCCTTCTTCCCGACAGTCTGCACTGCAGCGCTGCGTCTCCGTTTTCTCACACGCTTAGTAAACACGGATTTCACCGCTCATCGCCGTGACAACACCGCTCATCAGAGCGCTGTGTACGTCCCTCTGATCCATCAGGTCGCTGAATTAGAACCTGTCGCTGTGAAGTTCAGACAAACCTTTGACCAAAGCTCCACCCACCATCACAGCCACACCCATTCTAATGAGCCCGCCCACAATCGCTGGAAAGGTCAAATAAGTGGCTAGAATTGTACAGCAAAACTGAATAGCGGCATCCGTGATTCAATACTGTACCGGCAGTACCATATACGTACCGGCAGTACCATACACGTACCGGCAGTACCATATTTGTACCAGCACCAAGTAGCACAGAGTTTTGGTACCCATCCCCACAAGAAAAGTGTAAGCTCCTATTTTAGGATTGAAATATCCTCCATTACGCAGACGATGTTGAAATGTAATTTTTTTTAAAATGTATTTTCTGTTTGATTGTTTTTACACTAGTTTGGCATTTTAACAGCTGATTTAGCATTTCAAACTAGAGACACAATTTCAAAGCTTTATCATTTAGCTGAATAAGCAACATTTCAAATGCTCCGTGTTTTCTTAAATCATTGAAATGTTTTTATTAGAAAATGTATCCTGTAGAATTGAGAAACTCTTAATGGTTGCAGCTTCATTTACATTCGATTTGTCAGCTTTTGAAAAATGTTTTTGTTTCTCAGATTCTCATTTGATTTATACATATTAATGCATTTCTTTACAAAGTTTTGGCTTCACTGTTATTTTTAATGACAAAAGGAACAATTTTGAAATGCAAAAGCAGACTGCAGCGCCTGCAGAATTCATGTTCACCTATCTGTTTTCTGCAGCCCAATGACTGAACATCAGAGAGAAGAGTTCGGCTGCCTGCAGAGGAGAATCCAGCCCACAGGCCCTGGTAAGCGTTTGGACGGCGCCACCATCAGGAGCTTCATGGTTTTCTGTGAATGTTCCCACTGTGGGATCAATAAAGGTTATCTCAACTATATCAACCTTTTAAAGAAGAGGGGGATGGATACTTCTTGTCTTTTGATTGGAGGAAAGCAAGGAAGGAGGAGCTGATTCGTTAAGCTAACTTTGACAGCAAGTCTGCGGCACAGTTGCTGGTTCAAGTTCTGGAGGCAGAAACATGCTTCACATGATTCCAGCTGCTCAGGTGTGAGTTGCTGCTCGTCTGTCACTCTTGATGTTAGTTTGTGTCGCTATGCATCAGCGTCCTGCCCAGTCATCAAAGCTTCATCACATCTCTCTGGGTTGCTGTAGCTTAGTCCGGTTTCTGCTGGTCCAGAACTCTTCTTCTCTGAAGATCCTCATCGTTCCTTCGCGGCGGCTTTGTTTTAAATCCTTGAATGAAGTCGACCCGACAGCTCTGAGCTGCTCCCCAACCCTCCTGGAGGCTCAGAGGAGGTCCTCCTTCTGTCTCTGCTCTGAAGCTGTGAACGTTCTTCAGTGTTCTCCATGGGTCTGTAGGGATGATGTTCTAACACAGTGGGCCAATCACAGAACCAGGACAGATGACCCGTAGTGGTCATCGTGGGGTTGGCTGCAGCTTTAATCACCTTCATGATGATGATGATGATGATGAAGTCAGGCTGAGCTCCTCAGAGACAAAAAAGCAGCTTCTTTGTTCTGACCCGTTTACATCAGCCAGCTTGGTGGGGGGGGTCGATGACTCCATCTCTTTCTTCTCAGCTGCTGTGGTCCTGAGCGGCGCCGACTACGTAACAGGATCCAACCTGCCAAGCCACTCTGACCTTCAGTTGTCCTGCTTCACCGGACAGAGGATCCAGGTGGGTGTTGCCGGTTCGGACCCGCTGCCGGGTTCTGACCCGGTCTCAGTCTGGCTGTGTCTCCTCAGGGTCCAGTCTTCCTGCTGGAGGACAACAAATCGGCCATCTCCTTGAACGACGCTCTGATGTGGGCCAAGGTCAACCCCTTCTCCCCCCTGGGAACAGGACTGCGCATCAACCCCTTCTGAGGGGGGGGAGTCTAGCTGCTGCTGGAATGTTCTGCTAAGCTGGTTCTTTTCTCCTCCCTTGAGGATGGAACAAACCTGCTGGATCTGACAGAACATTCTGAAACACGGTTCTGAGTCCATCTCTGAAAGACGGAGCCGAGCCCAGAACCTCAGGAGACGTGGATCCAGACAGACTTTCAGGAGGTGTGGCTTCAAACCCCCTCCTCCTCACACATCCGTCCTGCAGGGGGCACTGTAAAGATGACTCAGCATTCTCACTGGAGGCTCCTCAAAGCTGAAGCTGAAGGTTCGGTGTCTAATGAAGTGGATGTTTTACAGGAAAATGTTCCAGTTCCCCTGAAGATCCCTCAGCTGTTCAGAACCGGATCTTCTGCTTCTTTCGGAGATCAAGTCGCTTCAAAGTTTCTCTGATCTTTCTCAGACTCTTCTAAAGCTGCAGCATCAGAAGATCAGCTGCAGTTCTGTGATGCATCGAACGGGGAGAAGATGAAGCCTCTCAGGAACGTCACGGAACCTTCAGGAACCTGCAGCTTCCGTCACGTTCCTGAGAGGCTTCATCTGAAGCAGAAACACAGACTTCCAGCTGGAAGGAAGAGAGTTGGCGTGTCCTGTTGTTAGCAGTTCTGCAGACCTTCCTCCTTCACGGAGCGCTGACCTCCTCCAAACCTTGCCTGGTTCCTGGAGAGCAGCGTGTGAAAGACTCGGAAGATTTATGAGGAATGTCAGCATGGAACAAAGGGCCGTGGCCAGTCATTCCTCCGTTGGTTTAAACAAATGAGGCTGCAGAGCAGAGCCGGTTTCCTCCGTCCCAACCCGAGGAAACACTGGAAGAGGATATTTGTGCTGCCTTCAGAGCGCAGCCGGACAGGAAGCTCGACTGCAGTGCACCAACGCCTGACAGACAACCCGCAGCTGCAGAGACGCCAAACGCCGTTCTGTTTATTTCATCAAACTGTGAATCCGTGAACGTTTCCTCTGAAAATGTGGCTCTGCTTCCAGGAACCAAAACTCAGATCCAAGGTTCACTGCAGACGTCTGCGGGCCCTTTCTGATTAAAGCCACACTTGGAAACACCCCCACGGAGGCGCCACCTGCTGGTGGCCAGCAGAGCTGGAGGAAGCCGCTGAAGACTTGGTTTGGTCCCAGGAGAAGCTTCATCTGCAGGGTTCTGGACTCTGATGTTCCGCTTCTAAAACAACGACCTGCTCATGTGTCACAGGAGATGCGCGTTTGTGGTATTTTATTTTGAAATAACGAAAAAGCCATTTTTGTATTGACATCCGAACAGTTCACCTGTTCAGTGTAAACCAATAAAGTTAGGAAATGAGGCGGGTGCAGTGTGCTGTGACTGGAGGCGGGGCTTAGACCGGCCAGAAGGAATGCTTTGATTCTGGTGACACCACCACTAAGCCAGAGACTTCGGGTCGGGTCAGAACAGAACCAACTGCTTCCTGGTTGTTTTTGGCCAAAGGTGAATGTGGGCGGGGCTACAACATTGCTCCAAGAGACGTGAGTCAGGTCACGCTGCCTTGACCCTTTAGCTCCAGCGGTGACGTTCTATGAACTACCGTAACTCTTCAACCGTTCACACGCTTAACGTGAGAAAAGCTTTTCAAACGGAAAATGTTGCACATTGGCACCAAGCCGCTCTCTGCGTCAGGATCCGCTGGACTTACGAGCCAGTGAACAGTTGAAGAGTTCAGAAAACGTTTGTTATTTGATGTTACCGGAGACATCACAGGTATTAAAAAGTTAAAATACATATCCTGAGACATGGCCACGCCCACAAATGGCATCAAAGGGCGTGGCCCGTCAGTCAGGTCCATTAATGAACTCCAGCTAAACAACATCCATCCGAATTCACAGATTCTTTACTTTTTGGACCTTAAAAGAACCTGAAACAGGAAAACGTCTTGGGTTTTGTTCAGAATTAGAATTTCTTCAAAATGTCAGAATGGGTAAAAAAGATCCGCAGCGATCACTGCAGGCCTGAACTTGATGAGAGTCCACAGCTTTTGGGTCCAGAGGACAGAGAGCCTTCTGGTTTTTGAACATTCTTTCATTCATAAAATCTGTTTTTTTCTCACATGAAGCTCAAAGTTCTGGAGCAGGATGTTCCTCTAAGCCAAAGAGCGAGGACGTCTTCTGGGAAAGACTTTGCCAGCAGTGAAGCTCTGGCCTTGCTGCCTGGACTCAGACTCATCCCAGGGTTCTCTAGGTCCTTGTGCAGAAGGCGGCGGTCTGGGTCATGAGTTTGGGTCATGGGTCTGGGCCTGGGTTTGGGTCATGGGTCTTGGCCTGGGTTTGGTTCATGGGTCTTGGCCTGGGTTTGGTTCATGGGTCTTGGCCTGGGTTTGGGTCATGGGT
>BSAI01000119.1:458907-470906 GCA_036245035.1 Adrianichthys oophorus | reverse complement strand
TGGGTTTGGTTCATGGGTCTTGGCCTGGGTTTGGGTCATGGGTCATGGGTTTGGTTCATGGGTCTTGGCCTGGGTTTGGGTCATGGGTCTGGCTCAGGGCTCAGGCGGACATGGGCTCGTACGTGTGGAAGTGGATTCCTTTGGAGCAGGTGATCTTCATCACTGCTCCATTCAGAGAAGTGTCCGTGATCAGCCTCATCATCCCCTCGGCGATCAGCGACGGCCTGCAGAGAGAAAACAGATTCAGTCTCTGACCAGCAACACGTGCACCTTGTTACTCAGAACCGCATCTCCAAAACCCGACTGGAACTCTGACAAACCAAACCTTCAAAGACACTGAAGTTAGCTGGAAGCGTGAGGACGACCACAAACAGATCCTCTTCATCGCTCAGAGTATGAAAGGTCTGCAAACAAACTCTGCCCCCTGCTGTCGACCTGAGGTAATGCAGTCTGCAGGACTTCACCCCCCCCCCGCCATTTTTAATCAATTCGATTTCCTGCTTTTGGTACAAATCCTCCCAGAGTATAAAACAAACGTCTTACCAGAGCATTTGATGAATCAGCATTTTAAGATGACTCAGCATTAAAGGCTCCATTTAAAGCAACAGACAAGGGGTGTACAGGCGCTTCTAGACATGTTCAAACGTGCGCAGTCGCAGCAGAAGGGACTCGTTTAGTAACTTTAGAAGATTTTATGACCATCGTTGTCAACTGTCATTTTATGAATGAAATAATTTCTCCACCAATCAGCTTCCATCCCAGCTGAGGATCTGGAGACAAACGTCTTCACTTTGACCCCAAAACACCTTTCATTTGTCAACACCTCAGTTTGAATGATTCTAATGCAAAATAACCTGTGAGGAAGTGAAGAGGACACGGCTCCGGTTAGAACAAAAAGACTTGGTCAGAGGGCGCAGACGGAGGGAAGCTGCTGGGGATCTGCCCAGGCAGCGGCACAGGATCTCCTTTAACTCTGGAGCTGTCACCGGCAGCAAGACAACACAACCTTTGAACTACCATCATTTATAAACGGTTGAAGAGTTAACGGAAGAATTTAAACACTGCAGTTAAAGCTCCGGTGTTAAAGGGTAACACCAGTTTTAGGGTGTATTCAGACTGGAAAAGTCTGTTGGTCCGGATCGAGTCCTGAACCTTGTGCTTGGTCTGCTTTCAGACTGCCGTCTACCGGACATTCCTGTTTTAAACCAAAGCTTATAAACAAAAGCAAATGACTAAAGATCTCTTCTGTCATTGGTCAGGCATTAGGAGGGCGGGGCAAAGCAACAACAGAAAGAAATGATGGAAGTCCTTTGGTTTGCTATCCTCGTTGGGATATTTCACTGATTCAAACTTTATATTTTACTGAGCAGATCTGAACGTCTGTATCAGCATCAGGTTCAACACTTTTGACTGCTTTGGTACGGCAGAGACATGCTGTAAGGCGGTTACTGAGGAGGACGACGATGAAGGTTCACTGACACTGAAGTTTATGACAGATTGTTGGAAAACGGTGCGAGTCCAGGTGTATCCCGTTCAACCTTGTTTTAATGAGCCTGCATTCATCCCACCACATTTCATGAGTTGCTGTGTCTCATCATTGCTCCATGTTTGTCCACTACGCTCTTTGCATCCCATAATGCCCGGCTACGGTGGTTGTTTTGGTCCAATTATTCCACTCTGAGCACAGAGCCTTCAGACTGAGGAATCTCAAAGCGTAGTTCAATCTGATTGAAACTAACCAAGACCACCTGGAGAGATGGGTCGGAGAGCGGTTCCTGGTCCCGGACCAGGGCCCGCTTGGGTCGTTTTCAGACTGAACATTAGTTCTGGATTATCAGGGGAAACAAACTCTGCTTCACTTTGAGTGAACCAAATGTGTACAGACACTAAGACCAAAGTAATGCGCCGCCCGGTGGGAACCGAAAGGACGCAGTTCTACCAAGTTTGTCTTAGTTTCAGTCTGAATGGCAGACGTCGTCTGGACTTGAAGACCTGACTGCAGCGGAAGATCACTTCTCCTCTGAAGGAAACCTTTTCTGCTGTGAGTGCAGCAGCGGTGGTGCCCGGACCGCAGCTACGGCGTCCCACGGTCTGTGACGATGCTGAACTCACTGACGTCTGGGTCGCTTCTTCTTCCCTATAACTTTATTTAAACTGTCAAAAGTCGACACACAAAGAAACTACTGATCTTTACTCAGCCAGTCTGGTCGTTTCTAACAAACCTAAAAAAGAAACTTTGAGCGATGTTGCCGTTAAGACCTCAGACAGACGCTGGAACGCTGCTCTGAATCCTGTTCAGGACGTTCTTCAGGGCTTCTGCTCAAGAATGTTCAAACAAAAAGTGGACGTACTGCAGAACTCCAAACTTGTCCATGCTGCGTTTGAAGTCTTCCTTGAACTTGACAAACTTGCCCATGTTGTCCTCCTCCTCCACCGACTGCAGCAGGGGCGTGTCCACGAAGGCGGGGCACAGCACGTTGATGCGAACGCCATAGTTCCCCAGAATGGACGCGTCCTGTAACCAAACACAGCTGCTGAGCTCGCCTGAACACCCAAAGCCAAACCTCTGCTTCTGCTGCACAAGTCTCACCGCCATCGCGCGGGTGAAGCCGATGACACCATGCTTGGTGGCGGTGTAAACCGGCTGATGAGGCGAGTGCATGAAGGCTGCAGCGAGAAGACAAACACAATTACAGCCAAGCAGAAAACTGGATCCTCCAATTTACCCCGAGCACCGTTAAATACCTTTAAATGTAACATTTTTCATTGACACTGACTCCGCCCCTATCCACCTTCACCATGGTAACCGTTCAAAATGCCCCTGTGCTCCATACCAGAATCACCCGCTCATCTCTGACATCAACACATGAAAAGTGAAGCTTTGAGTCGAAATGTCTGTTAGGATAAAACAACCCCCCCCAGCAGATGATTGGTCGAGAACACGGTAAAGAACACGGTAAAGACCCATCCAGCGTCCAGTGTTTACCACAAAGATGGCCGCCCTTGTCTTAAAAATGACACGCTGCGACACAAAAGGACCGAAGTTTTTAAAAAAAATAATAAACACGACTTCTGAAGAGTTCAAATTAGAGAAGTGGGAGGGGCAAGTTAGGGCGGGGCAAGTGTAAACAACAGTTAGATATAAGAACAACAGAGGCTCCAAATGAATGACAGAAACCCACATTTTTGCTGAGTCATCTAAACTGCGTCTGTCATTTAAAAAAACCTCTTTCATCACATGATCCGGATCAGCTGCTCTCCTGAAGCTCCGCTTGAGCTGCACTCTGTTCAGACAGGTAGCTGTCTTCATGAAGCCCCTGCAGCTGCATTTCTCCTCCCGGACAAACGTCTGCAGAGTTCCTGACCATGCTCCGACAAGTTTCTGCTGGGAATGATAGATATGGACGCTCGATAACTGAGATGTTATCCGTCACAGCGGAAATGCCATGGAGGCCGAGGCTCCGTCAGCCAGGGCTTGACAGGGCGTGTCGTCTGAGGGTCCCCTGGGACGCCCTTAAGGAAGACGGTCCTTACAAAGACAGCCTCTGGGGCGGGGCTAACCCCCTTCTGTGCACAGCTAAAGAAAAGGTTTAGTGAAGCCACAATGCCGCCTAGAGCAGGGGGTCAGAATCTAGGCCTCGAGGGCCAGTGTCCTCCATGTTTTCCAGCCAACCTGCTTTTGAAGCTCCTTTTGGCCATCCAGGTAATCAGCAACAAATAAGGCAGCAGGAGGCCGGCCCTCCAGGCCTGGAGTTTGACATCTCTGACCTCGAGTTTACAGGATGAACCATCAACCAAAGTGCAGACGGAGACTCTGGAACACTGACGAAGCAGCTTCTCATCAAAAGAGTTTACCGAACCTCCTCCTTAAAGAGCAGCAGGACTGTTCCTCAGTTTGGAGGGGTAATGAGAACATGAGACGGTTATGGCGCCGGAAAAACCAGATCTGCTTATGGCAAACAGCGAGCCAGAAGGTACCAAACAGAAATAATTGAAGAAGCTCCAAAGTAGAAGATAAAATCGTTAACCAACAAATAATTTTAGGATATAAAAAATAAAGTATTATTTAGGTATGAAAGTATTAGAAAAGAATATTAAAGTTTTATTGCATTTTTTTATGGATTATCCTCATACATTGATAAAATAACATTTGATAAATCACCCGACCATAAGGCGGTCAGCCTCTGATCAGAAAGTTGCAGGTTCAATTCCCGCCTTGCCCGCCCATGTGTTGAAGTGTCTTTGGGCAAGACACTGAACCCCACATTGGCTCTGGTTGGAGGCTGGCGCCAGTGTTTGGCAGCAGAGCCACTATCAGTGTGTGACTGTGGCTGTAAAGTGCTTTACAAGTATAGTATACAAGTATAAAAAATATTATTCAAGTATTATAAAGTATTGGTAAGAGCGGCTGGATGCCTGGTGGGCTGTCACACAGAAAACATGGGCTCTGCTGACAGTTGGGGTCTCCCTGTACCTTAAAAATACAGGGTTGTGTCAGGAAAGGCATCCGGCACTAAAGAAACTCTGCCAAACTGTGGTGACGCCTAATGAGATAACAGGTGAACACCAACATTCTAAAGTATTGTCAAAGTTTAAAACAGTCAAATCAAAGTATTCTTGTAGCATTCTGATAGAATTCCTGTAGTATTCATATAGTATTTCTGTAGTATTCCTGTAGTATTCTTATAGTATGCTTATAGTAGCAGAATTGAGGAGTCTTGAAAAGGAATCTGCACTAAAAACAGGAGACGCTTCCTGTTTGATGACATCACTGCTGATAAAACATTCTCCATTCATGTTTGAAGCTCAGGACAAATCTGACATCAGAAAGTCTCCATGAAGGTCCGCCTGTACAGAAATTTGTAAGCTCTTCTGTTGGAGGTTCTGCCGGATCATGATCCAGAGCTGCTCTGCAGGCTTCAGGCCTGGAAAGACGATAGCGGTGGGAACGTTCTCTCCTAAAGGAGGCGGTCCTTCTCTGTGAGGCCAAACCCAGCAGGAGGAAGACCGAGGTCTCATCTTCACACGGGGAGCTTTGAGTCTCAGCTGGAGCTGCAGGTGTGAAAATCCAGAACCTTATTTCTCCTCCAACCAGAACCTTCTCCTTTTTAGAGTTCTAGCAGGTTCTGCTCACCGGACTCTTGTGAAACTGACAGAATAAACCCACTGTTTCCATCCAGCTGAGACAAAAGTGAGAATGATGTCAGAGTGCTGAGTCAGCGTTCAGGCGGCGAGCATCAGATGTTTACAGAGGAACGTAAACATCTGAGGGAGCTCATTAATCCACAGAGGAAATGTTTGCAGAATTCCTCAAAGCCTGAACGCCGTTTGGCTGAAAAGGTTCTCACGTTTGTCCCGTTCTTCGTGTTTCAAACAGCCAGCAGAACCAGCAGGAACCTGCTGATGTCAGCGTTCCTCAGCAGAGGTCAGGAGGAACCCTTCAGACGTTGATCTGCTTTTAGGTGTGACAGAACACTCACAACTGAGCTGCAGGTTCCCTCTGACCGAGCACGCTCACTGCACCACGATGTCCCATGATGCACTGGGCTCCCCTCTTATGCATTAACTGCTCTACCACCTCATCCCTCTCTCTCTGCAGCACAGACTGTGAGTGTGCACGTGCATGTTACCTGCCATGGAGGACACGTTGATGATAGTCCCTCCCTGCTTGCCGCACTCACGGCTCATGTGCTCCAGGCCCAGGTAGGTTCCCTTTATCACCGAGGTCTGCAAGCAGAAGCACAAGCAGGAGGTCTGAGGGAGGAAAATCAGAGAAGACAAACCCCCCAGCCCCCACAGTGTGGTTTCAACAGGGAACTGATCTGCAGAGGAAGAACAAACACAAAGACCACAGAAGAACCGACTCTCAAACTCCTCCTTTTCTCTTCATCTTGAGGCTGAAGATGCTCGAGGGCAGAAAAAGTCACAGACAGACAGGAAGCAGAGCAGGAAGTGAAGTGTTTGTTTTGGAACCAATCGCCTGAGAAGATCCAAACCCAACATCAGAACATCCCACAGAAATGAAAGGCGCTTTCAGCTCAGGTTTGCTCTGCTCCATCCCTGATGCTGCTCTACAGACAAACATCAGCCTGGACTGAACGCCGAGTCAAGGATCCTCCGACCCAGATCTGAACCGGAGCGGGAAACTATATCTGATGGAGGACGGCGCTCCTCCAGGCACGCTTCCTGAAGCTTCAGACTAAACATGGCAAAAGGAAACATTCAGATGTCAGGACTTGTCTGGAGCCGCTTGCTCCAGCTCAGTCTGCCCGCTGTGGCATAAGCGGCCTCCAGGGGGCGGAGTCAGCGACATTCTGCCTCTAAACTGAGGCTTTTGCCCACAAACTTGGATGCGACAAACAACTTAAGAACCTGGATGTTTGTTGATGAGACGGTCACAGAAGAATAAAAAAAGTCTGAAAGTGGGTCTTTGAGTTGAACAGTTTCGGTCTGAAAGCGGCTTGCGTCGTTGAGCCTGCTCAGGTTTTCAGTTTCCTGTCATCGTCACGTTCTTATAGAAAACAGAACTTTTCATCTCTTTATTCTTGAGGGAACATCTAAAACCTCCACGAGCAAATTATCAGAGCTTCACACGTCCATCTGTTCTTGTGTCTGCTTAAGTTCCTGATTAGTTCTCCATCTGCTCGCCTCCACTGACCCGCCTTCTGCTTCCACCATGCAGACACCAGGCCTGCTGTCATCTTACCAGGTTGACATCGATGGTCTTCTCCCAGTTCTTCTCATTGTTGATGCCGGCATTGTTGATGACGATGTCCAGACATCCAAACAGGTCTGCAGTTTTCTGGAAGGCGTCTGCTTGAAGAGACAAACCTTCAGTTAACAGCTGTGAAGGCAGACGGAGGCGTCTGCGCAGAAAAAAGCATGGAAATGGACCAGCCAGCCATTTTTAAAAGACATTTTAAAAATATAATCTTGTGCTGTCATGTGATCAGTTTGTTGTGTCATTAATTAATTTAATCGATTTTAATTACAAATATGTGTAACCTAATAATTGCTGTGAAAAGCCTCATTTTGAGGTATTTTCATTTCAGTTTGTGAGCTTGTGGTGCAGTAAAAGATTAAAATAAAACTTTATGACGTTTTTTTTTACTGTAACAGACTTCCAACTTTACTTTTGCACCAAAGAGGGATTTATTAAAGTCCAGATGAATAAAGTCCAGAGTGCTCTAATAAAAAACATCAAAAAAGAATAGAAACACGAGGACGCGAAAACATCTGCAGAATTCAACTCATTAGACTTTGTTTTGTTGAAACAAATGTTTGCTTTATCATCTGGACAGAAACATGCGGGAAGAGGTGATGTTTCCCTCTGAAATGATGCTTTCTTTATTTTCTCGTGACGACCGCTTTCCTCAGAGAGGAAAGAGCGGGAGAGCAGAGCGCAGCCTCTGGAACTGTTACCATGACAACATGATGCACCGCTTTTAAATAGTCCGCCTTTCGTGAAAAATGAAAAAAAAAAAACAACAGGAGTGAAGTTCTAATAATTGATTCAATATTTATTTTTGTCATGGATGACCATGGTTTGAGCAGTAATGTTCTTCCAGGTGTGGATTTCAGACATAAACAGACGTCACAGAAGCAAGAGATGAACGCGGTAAAGAAAAATAACGCGATAAAATGTCTGTAATTAATCAATCATGATGATTTGACAACCAATATTTCCAGTCAAACCTTTAGATGTTAAAGTTAAATGCAAAATAAAGGTTTTGGAAAAAGAGAATCCCCACAATTTAATGTTCTGAATGCCGTTTTTCCAAAGGAGCCCGATTTCATTTGGAGCCAGAAGTAATCTGTTTTCTGTGGATGACGTCACACTCAGTCCAGTTCTCTGATACCGACAATGGTTTGGACACACTTTGGACATGCCTGTCCTTGTGGTTATTCAGTGAACTGCCCTGATTTGGTTTTTAAAGATGCCCCAAAACAGGAAAGGGCAGGTTCCCATTGGACTGTCAGATGAAAATCCAGAGATGTGGCACAAATCCTCAGAAACGTCACGACCACACAGCCGTAGAGCAAAAACGATTCACCGTTCATCCAAGTGGTTTCAGTCTGAAGCTTCACCCAACTACAAGTGAAACACGTGAAGGTCCAATCACGACCGTCTTCGTTAGGATGGACACTGAAACCTGGGGGTGTTAGGAGGAAGCAGAAATCCACCATTTCCATTCCAGTTCTGGTTTCTACTTTCGGAGAAACTGTCTTCAGAAAGATTCCCCCGATACTTCAGCTGGGCCATATTTTCAGACGATGTTTGGAACTTTATCGTAGATCAGCATCGATTTTAATTAATAACCCACGAAGCCAATATGAACACCCATGACACAATCTGACGGGTCACACAGGCCACAACACGGGTAAGAGCCAATCACAAGGGACAGCAGAATGATTCGGGGCAGGGAGGGCAGAAGTGGGGTCGTCAAGAGAAAAGTTCTCAGCCTGAAGCTCCTGGTGGCGGCTGGAGGCCGTAACCACAAGAGCAACTCCTGAAATCCATGTCCTGATCTTCTCCACCTCACACCTGTGAGCAGAAACCGTCGTGGCGTCCTCCTGTGAACATTGGCAGCTCTGCTGAAGCCCCTCCCACCATAAAACTACGCTGAAGACGTAGAGAAGAAAGCCATGAAGCATGATATGACGGAATGAAAAGCTGCGTGTGTGATGGAACCCCAAAACCACAGGAAGTCTGAACTGAACCCCCTCCCTCATCAATGATGTGAGCGAATGTCAGCATGTGGCCCACTTTACCTTCTCCATCAAACTGCAGAGAAATGGTTCTACACAGAACCGGAGAACTCAGACCATGTGCTGCTCTGTGTGGTGGCCTCTTCCCTCATCTTAGTGGGCTTAGATTATGAATATATTTGGATTGACATGCTAAAACAGCAGATTATTATTACCATCTGTGCCATCTTCATGCTCTTTCCATGAACATACTCAACCAAATACCAATTAAAGCCGTGAGCGGCGTTGGATGACCCGCAGGCGTTACCCGCCCTAATCCTCGCCGCTACTTGCTGCCTGCCTCTACGCACCCCCGCCGCCCTCATCGCCCTACTTTGATCCGACCTTACTTTCACACTTTCTGTGAGGCTGGTCTGAGCCGGCTGTGAAAAACTGATGGAGCAGGTCAACGTTCGCTTCTGAAGAATCCACAAAAGTTAACTTTTGAATTTCCTTAGCAACCAATCTCATTTGATGGCCACGCCCACAATCCTAATACATTTGTATCCGGTCTTGTGACATTATATCCAGCTCTAGTCAGGGCTCAACATATTCAAATTTCACAATATTTGTCAAAAACCGTGCAAGTAACAAGAGTATGACACTTTTGTGAGCTCGCCACGAGCACGCCGTTCAAAATCTACAACTTCTAACTCCAACATTTTCCCCACAGTACCTGACCAATGATGCTTGAGAAGTTACAAGACCATTGATAAAAATGTCCAGGACGAGTTTTCGTTTGTAACTCGTACTGAAGGTGGTATTTTTTAGAATTCAAGATGGCGGCCTCTTCCTGAGGTCAAAGGTCATCAGTACTCCAGGGGGCTGTAGACTTAAGCTAGCGGCATGTGTGTGAGATTTCATTAAATCCCAATTTCTTTTGCTACACTGCCAAGCGGTGGGTCACATGGCCATCCCAGAATAATTTCAAAAGTTCTCCTGATGTCCCGGACGCGTGTTTTGGTTTTGTTTGTGTATTTAGATTTTCTTTTGGCTCCGTAAGCGATTTTCGGCCCATTTGTTTTTTTTTACGGTTTTGCTCGCAGTGATGTCATCGTCTTGGGGGGGGTGTTGTTCACTCTGCCAACTGTTCACTCTTCATTTTCAATTCTCCGTAGGTGTGTGCAAAATTTGGTAACTTTTGGCGCGTGAGGCGAGGGTTCCATTTGTACCACTGTACCACAGCAGGAGGGTCTGCTGCTGCAGCCATCATAGAAGCCGGGATAGTATGGTTCTCTGGGGTTCTGTCCTCTGTGGGTTCTGTCTGGTTTGGAGTTTCAGTTCTCGCTTCAGTTCTTTGCATAAATACCGGTGTGGCGGTACAGAACAGAACCATGCTCCAAACCATGCCCCTCCCCCCACCCCGATGGTCAGTGGGGGGTCTCTGGGTCCGTTGCAGGTGAACGTTCACAAATGTTTCGGTTCTGTTGTCAGAGAACCAGCAGCTTGGTTCCGGGCCGGCTATATGATGTAGATGAAGATCTAACCTGATGAAGATCTAACCTGACTGACGGCTTCTCTGCTGCGCACGCGGGGAAGCGCGCGCGCGCCCTTTGGAATGCCACAGCCTCAGAGCCCCCCCCCCCGCAGCGGACAGCATTCCTGAGCTGCAGGGATTTACCTTCACAGAAACTTTCTCCTCCCCCTCCCGCTGAGCTCACCGTTACAGGTAGCCCCGCCTCCACCGAGGAGAGCAACAGGTGAAGATCGGGAGGTTCGGTACTGGGTCTTTCGTTCGCGCAGATGCTGCAGCCGCGGCTGCAGGCTCCACGCAGGCGGCTGCGCTCACCTCTCAGAGCGTCTCCGTCGGTGACGTCACACTGGATGAAGGTGCAGCTGCCGCCTCCGAACTCGGCGTCCAGCTCGGACATGCAGGCGTCCCCGCAGCTCTGGTTGATGTCCACCACAGACACCTGAGGAGGAGAAGGAGGAGGAGGAGGAGGAAGAGGAAGAGGAAGAGGAGCTGCTTCTCCTCCAACATGACTGAACTTTGTCGAAGTTTCTGACCTTCGCGGCGCTCCTCAGCAGTGCCTCCACCACCGCCCTGCCGATGCCCTGCGCCCCCCCGGTCACCAGAGCCACCCTCCCCATGAGAGACATGGTCGCGCGGCTGCTCTCCGTCCCGCGGCGCTCCTTCTGCCGCCGTGTGAGTTACTGCGCGCGCGCGTGTTCTGCAGCGTTCCCCCCTCCCTTCCTGTGCGCGCGTGTCACCTCCGCGGCGCGGCTCAGTCACAACAACACAAAGTACAGGTTCCAGGCAGCCCGCCGCGGCTTCGCCCCGCCCCCTGCACCTGAGCGCGCGGCGGGGTTTGTGCGAGGTTGCGTAAATCACGTGGTTCATGGCGTCACTTGGCAGCGCATTCCGAATCTGTTCCAGCTGCAGGTCCACGCACGTGCAGGTGGCGGGCGGGACCGCTGGTGCGCGTGCACCACAGGGTGGCTTCCTAAAGTTAAACCCAACGCACCGAACCTGCGGACGGCAGAGGAGGGACTTCCGGGGTGGAGTCTGCATCAGCCCCGCCCATAAGAAAGTGACCTGCTGACTGAGGATCAGTCAGAGGAAGTTTTCTGTTGCCGTCAGTGTGGTGGGGGCTAAAGGGTTAGGCTGCTGTCCTCTCATTGGTGCTTAATGCCCTTAGGTGCATTAAAGAAAATCTTCCAGAGTCCTCTGGTGTGGTCTTCTGGTCAGCAACCGTCTCTCCGGTGGTTCAAACATCTTCCGTCGTCTCCTGTCAGTCTGACTGAATCCTGTTTAACGTCTGCGTTTGTGGACTCTGCAGCTGCTGTCCATCAAACTGAAGAAGTCTTCAGTCTTCTGGACCGGACTTCGCATGGTCAGACCTTCTTAAATCCAGCTCCTGTTCTGCTCTTCCTCTGAGACATTTTATCCCACAAACCGGGAGAAGGGGCAGCTTCATTATATGATTTCTTTAATCCATCTTCAGTCCATCTTTAATCCAGCGTCAGTCCAGTTTTAATCCGGCTTCAGTCCATCTTTAATCCACCTTCTGTCCAGTTTTAATCCAGCTTCAGTCCATCTTTAATCCAGCTTCAGTCCAACTTTAATCCATCTTCAATCCACATTTAATCCAGCTTCAGTCCATCTTTAATCCAGCTTCAGTCCATCTTTAATCCAGCGTCAGTCCATCTTTAATCCAGCTTCAGTCCATCTTTAATCCAGCGTCAATCCATCTTTAATCCAGCTTCAATCCATCTTTAATCCAGTTTCAGTCCACCTTTAATCCATCTTC
>BSAI01000119.1:418517-446983 GCA_036245035.1 Adrianichthys oophorus | reverse complement strand
AGTTAACCCAGATAATCTGGATAATCCAGTTAACCGAGATAATCTGGCTTTCTGGTATACCTGAAATTTCAGTCACAGAATAAACTCACAGACTGTCCTCCAGTTTTCAGGTGTGTGTCTTTGTGTGTGTTGGTTTGTGCGTCTTTGTTACCTGTGTTGTAGTGCTTGGTGCAGTACCGCAGGTCCGACTCGTCCTTCAGAATGAACTGGGGGAGGGTCAGACCCTCGGCGACCTGGACCGGCCCGTTCTCCTGCCACTGGAAGATCAGGTCGTTCATGGTGTAACCGACTGGAAGACAAGCGGCCAACAGTCAGCCGAGCTTCAGCTCTCAGACAAAGGCGGGTTCTGTCACGGTTCTTCTGTTTCCAACACTCACATGTCTGAGTTCTGAATGTTCTAACAGTTTCCTCTTTTATGCTTTCTTTCCTCGCTTCATCTTTCCACATAAAAAACAGGTCTGGACATCACTAAACTCTGATGATGAGTTTCTGTCCAAAAACCTGCAGCTTCAGTCTCACTTTGGTAACCTGTTTTATAAATTTGATAGTTTTGTAGCAGGTTTTGGGGACTTTATGTAAGTTCAGGTTTGAGGAACGAAGGGATGTATAGAACCAACAGATATGACCAGGAGCCTGTCCATTAGGAACTCTAAAAGTCCAAACTAAAATTTTAAAATCAATTCTAAAACTGACAGGTAGCCGGTGTAGGGAAGCTAAAACCGGTGAAATATGGGCCCTTTAAGTGGTTCCTGTTAAAAGCCTTGCAGCAGCGTTTTGAACCAACTGGTCCAACCATGAAGCCACATCCTGTCCCTTTATGGAGCTGCCAGAGGCTCCAGTGATGTTCCAGGTTCTAACATCTCCATGGTTCTTCGTGCAGACCATCCTGCTGAGACCTGATCAGAGATTGTGTGACCATCTTTGTTTTGAGGGAATGAGGCACATCTGTATTTTTTTCCTGATCATTTGTGAGGAATATTTCTTCACCACCTTTTTGCCAACAATAAAAATCCTTGTTCTATTTCCTCAAAGGTTCTGCTTCTACCAATGAGAACCACAGTCTGATTTCAAGAAAACCCACTGTGGTTATTTAAGGGTTTTTACTGCTGCGTTCACACCAGGCTCAAAACGTGGTACATTCAAGCAATGAAACGTGTGCATGTGCACATTTGGGCTTCCATGTTTAAAACTTTCATGTTCACGTGTTGCTAAGCAAGATTAAGGTCTGTTTCTGGACTCTACAAACAAAATGTGAAGTCATTGAACGTGCGCTGAAAGCTAAACCCGTTGCACTTTGACCCATCAGGGACTCGATTTGGTCGTGACGTATGGATGACATCCTTTTCAAATCACAGAAATACCAACCGTTTGAAAACTGATCATGAAGGAGAAATTCATGATTGTGATTTGTACCTGAACGAAATTGTGCAATACAAAGTCTTTCATATAATCAGAACAGAGATGTGAAAGAAAAATGTTGTTTGTCCGCTTGTTTTAGTCCAGAAGATGAAGAAAAGTTTGTTTTAAAGAATCCTGCGCAATGATATAGAACATTTGGGATATGTGACCGGAACTACTTTTTGTGCGCGTCAACACCCAGCAGCCAATCAGATTAGAGTATTCACCCAGACTACTTAAAGTGCAGAAACACAATGTTAGTTTCTTCTGCCGGTAGATCAGCATCTTTGTTTTGTTGGAGTAAAACTGCAGACATTAAAGTCTTTCCAGTTCTGATTATCACACTGTTGATGTGTTTTGTGCACACACATTACACTTCGGAGTTACCACTTTATAAATGAAAATATTTCAGACAATAAAAATGAAGGAAAAATGTTCTCTCCGGTCTTTTTTATATTGTCATATGAAATTTATCCAGTAAAACATTGTGATTAATCCGATTAATATATTTTTAAATCGATGAACAGCACTAGTTAAAATGCAGTTTCATGACATATCTGTGTGCAGATGGATATTTCTGTTGTCTTTAGTTTTATTTTGAATTGATTGCTTGAAAAAAAACATTTCTAAATCCAAACATAACAAAAGAATGAAAGAGTTTCTGCTCCAGACGACTTCTCCTTCCTATTTCTTTGTAGATGGTAAACCAATAAAAGGAGGCAGGAGAAATTCTCCCTCAGAGGAGAAAACGTCGTATTTATTCATCAGCCTTCATATTTACATGAAGCAGGATGTAATCTAATGGTATGATAATGACCCTCCCAATAAAATCACTGCAGAGCAGTTGGAGCTTTTAAAGGAATTGTTCATGCAGCTGCAATGACTAACGCTTTCTTCGTCCAGTCAGGAGCGGCCGCATTACTCCTCTTCATCAGCGTCCTCCTGCAGAACCCCCCAGCACTCACAGACCTGCTTCTGTTTGCACACGGGGGGGGGAGTGGGGTTCCTGTGACGTGGATGTTGGCAAAGAGCACATCAGGACGCGACAGGAGAGATATGAATGCATTCATGCAGCACTTCCACATTTTTACATATTTGAAGGAGTCAATAAATAAATAAATAAAAAAGGACGCAGCTTTTCTGAGAGACTTCTCTGAAGGACTTTCATTTTGCAGATCCTGAAGACAAACACCCAACCTTCATGTTCACGCAGTTCATAGAGCATCTGAGAGAAAGGAGCAGCTCAAGACGCCTGCAGCGCGTCTGCTGGACTCAAAGGCTTCAAAACAGACGAGTTCTACAGTTTACGCTCAGAAAAGCTGAAGCTCCCTAACTTCCATCATGAAGATCCTTCCATCTAACAAGCGCTGGCATCGTACTGCCTACAAACGATATGAAACAGGAGATTAAATTACCCCCCACCCACCCCCCAAAAAGAAAAAAACGTGAGCTAAGCTGCAGTAATTTATCAGCCAAACATCACAGCGTCATCGACAAATAACAAGCGCCCTCTGCTGTTCATATGATCAACGTCAAACAAATGATGTGGTTGAACTGAAATCTGTTTGGAGAGAGGTTCTGTTTTGACTTGCAGCAGAACATCACAAACAGGCAGACGGAGGCCAAAAGGTTTAGCAGGAGGTCTTCAAACGGACCAACACTGGAGATGTCGCTGGCTACACCTAAATAACAAGCTCTTTGACTTACCGTAACTCTTCAATCATCAATGCGATCAAAGTGATTCTGACATGGAGAACAGCAGCTTTTCTGATGCGTACTGCAAAGCCACATTCATCAGCTTCAGAATCCACAGGAATTACATCAGTTGTGTAAAAACTCATGCTAACGCTGTTAAAGGGTTAAAAACCAACCGGAAGCTCAGTCTGTAAAAGGACTCAGCTGTTGGTTCCTCAGGATTTGCAGCCTGATGCCATCGGAACATCTCGGGCTCTCCTATGACATACTTACAGCTCTCCAGCTGCATGATGCAGGTCTGAACATCCATGGGGAAGTTTTTCAGATCCATGGGACACGACAGCGTCAAAGTCAGTCTGAAACCAAAGCAGACACAAAAAGTCAGCACAGTCTTTGGTCGGAAAGAAACCTTTGAGTCAAAGACACCATCAACTTCCTGTGCCGGAGATGTTTGGAGAGTCAGACGTCTCCATCTTCAGACAAAAACAGCTTGAGCGTGTCGTTTCCTTTAGCGTCAGCACCTCTGCTCTGATGGCGTGGGACATCTCTGACCCGGAAAGTTCTTGTTATGGTAGCATCCAGAGGTGGGACCAAGTCATTGTTTTACAAGCCACAAGAGAGTCTAAAGTCTTTGTCCTCAAGTTCTGAGTCAAAAGCAGTCAAGTGGAGTTACAAGTCCTACCACTGATAGTCTTTTCAAGTAGTTTCAATGACAGTAATATTATTCACAGAACATGTGTGCTTTGAGGAACTGGATTTATGTTGGATTCAACATTTTACTCTGAGCTCATACACCCCCACTTCAAAGATTCAGTGATTTCTCTCTGACAAAAACCCACGTTTGTAATGATGGTACCTGAAGATGGCAGGGAACCAGGATAAAGTCTGGATATGAAATCCTCTCACTACAGACCAGCTGATGAGGCACTGACTGTCAGTCAGATTAACAAAAAAGATATATTTACCAACTACTGAGTGTTTCATATCTCAAATCAGCATCTTTTCTTAAAGATAGCAGGTACATGCTGGACAAAGGAAGAATGTTAAATGTATAGCGGTTCAGCATTCGCACATTCAGCGTTCCATTTGACAGAAACTTCCCTATCGCCCAGCCCTAACTACACCCCAAACGCCTTGAAACAGCCATGAAAACAGAAAAAAGCTTCCAAGCATGTCAGATCCGTCCTGGTTTCTCTCACATCTCAACAAACACCTTCAGGTGAAGTTGACGGATCAGTGGTGGTGGTCATGGCGTTTCACATTTGGGTTGGTGCTAACATGCACGTTTGTGTGTTTGAGAATAACCATGATTTCACAACAAAACTGAGAGAAGCAGAAAAGCAGCTCCTCAAATTATGATTCATGCGGCAGCTCCTGTTTGTGCTCCTCCCACCGACGCCGCTCTGGGTTCATCGTTGGCCCGGGGCGATGAAAAAGCTGAGAGCGAATCAGCCAGCGTGCATACCGCCGCTTGAGTCATGAGTAAAGGACCGCAGGCCATCATGTTTGATGAAGATGAAAACGGGAGACATTCAGAGGTCACATGGTCCAGCTGCAGACACTCACCTGATGGAGTACAGAACGTTCCCATTCTTGAAGATCCTCAGGAGCTTGTTGTCTGTGGTGACTTCGTGGAAGTGGGCGCCCTTCTCGTTGGCGAAGAACAGATCTGGTTTCCAGATGGAGTCCAGCATGGATGGATCCAGGTCCAAAGAGTCATCCGGATACTCCGCATAGGCAAGCCGGGGGTCGTTCCACTGCTGACGGAGGAAGATGTTCACGCGGTAGTCCTGCAAACCGAGAGCAGAACACGGGTCTGAGAAGGTCTGGACCTTGGTCTGAAAACCTGAAACAAGTCCAGGTTTCCATGAGAGCAGAAAAAATGGACTGGTTTCCATTTTGAGTCCTTCGTTCTCCTTAAACACACAGAGGTGTGGACTGATGGACAGCCCCCACCTACACTAAGAGGAACTGAAATAGGAGAAATAACGCATGAAAAGACAATGGATCACCCCACCCCCGCTGACTGACGAAACTTTAAAGATGCACAACAAAAAACATCCTTTCTTACACTACGACAAAACTCCTTAAACTAAAATTTGACTGAACCAGAACCAGTAGCTGAACATGAACTAAATTCTCTACAGTTAATGGACTCAAGATTTTGACTGAGGCCTACAGAGGCTGAGATGAAGCCGGGATGAAGCCGAGATGAAGCCGAGATGAAGCCGAGATGAAGCCGAGATGAAGCCGAGATGAAACCGAGATGAAACCGAGATGAAGCCGAGATGAAGCCGAGATGAAACCGAGATGAAACCGAGATGAAGCCGAGATGAAACCGAGATGAAGCCGAGATGAAGCCGAGATGAAGCCGAGATGAAACCGAGATGAAACCGAGATGAAGCCGAGATGAAGCCGAGATGAAGCCGAGATGAAGCCGAGATGAAACCGAGATGAAGCCGAGATGAAGCCGAGATGAAGCCGAGATGCTGAAATCCTGTTGTTTTCCTCTGATTGATGAATAAGCTGCTGCCGAGGTTGGAGTTTCTGCCTTTTCCAGGTCAGCAGCTGGAAGAAGCCTCCACGCTAAAGTCTGCAGGGATCCAGGACTCCGGAACGGGGCTCATCAGACCTCCATGACAGGATGGAGCTGGGGGGTAATCTGCTTTGACTATTTCAGCACATCTGGCAGCTCTAATGGGAGTGCAGTGAGCTGTAAGTGCAGGGATGTCGCTTCCACTCAGTGAGCAGGGATGCAGACCACTCCTCCCAGTGCATTGTGGGAGTCCTGGGCTCCAAACAGATGGCTGAGCTGCTCCTCCATGCAGACCGCTAACTTCACCCGAGATAAAGAGGAAACTGGGACAGTGGCTGTGAATTGGTGCTTGACAGATGGACTGAACTAAATCTAGGAGGTTCTGCTGGGGTCCAAAGGTCTAGACCTAATGTGGGCATTCAGACGCAGAACCTCTCTGACTGATGGACCTCTGGATGCTCGCTGGTGCAGAACATCCAGGCAAGTCAAGGCTCCAGAACCTCCATTCAGACAAGATCTTTGCTGGCATGTCAGGAAGGGCGAGTTCTGAAGATGTTGAAGAAGATGTCGGTTCCCTCACAGGGTTAGTGTCTTCCGGTCCAGGACAAAACATTTAAATTTTAAAAATGAAGTTTAGGTCTGTGAACGTTCTGTCCACAGGTGTCCAGTGATTTTCTGAAACCCATTAATGATATGTTCTCCGTAAAAGCAAATTAAAGCCGTGTTTCGCTTCACCAGCAGGTGTCGCTGTTGAGTCAGCAAAATTCTGGTTTTACTGAATCTGTGAAAAAACTTTCACATTTAAATCAAAGCCCAAAGTTAAAATAAAACTATTTAAAGGTTCACTGACTCCACCCCATTGAAGCTGCTGAGATAGAGCCGTTAACACGTGGCGCCTGTTTCTGCTCTATTTGATGAAACTCAAAAAACAGTTGACTTTCAGATGAAGATGAATTATTAGCAGTGAACAGTGATGCAGAACAGCATTGGGCTCTCTTCAGCACCGCTGCACTCTCAGGCACGCAGCTCTGCTGCATCCAGATGTTAACGTGCTGCTCTTCAGCAGAGCACGCAGCACGTGCACGTCGGACAGCTCCACGCACACAGCGAGGAGCTGGAACCCAAGAGCAGGAAGTGCAGAGACGGACCCGGATTCATTTCATTTTCATACATTTCTATCAGTTTTTCCTACAGATTTCATTTTTATGCATCTTGTATACACTGTTCAATTACTGCTTTTCATGAACTTGCTTTTGTGGTATGTTGAGAGAATGCATGGCAAAGGCCGAGAATGAGGTTCAGCAGGAGCAGGATGTGAGTAAGATGCAAAGGGAAACAGCAAACTGGTTCAACAGGAGACAGATGAGAAGGCACGGGGGGATTTAGAAGCTAAAAGAAACGTTTCTACCAAGCGTGGCTATGTTATGTTGAAGCTGAACGCAGGGAGGCGGGGGTTGCAGAAGGGGGAGAAGGGCTAACCCCTTCTTACAAACAGAACTCCTGCGGCCAGTTTGTTTCCTGTTCTGTAGGTAGATAGACACTATATAGAGAGAACTGGACTGATTATTCCCTCCCCCTTCACGTTCCAAACAGGAAGTACCTGCTGGTCCCAGAAAGCCTAAATAAACAGCTGTTACCATTCTAGCTCTGATGCCTCTTTTTAACACCTTCTTGCTAAACCACATTTTTTTCATGACATATTTTCGCTATCGCAAGTTATTCAAGTTATACACGGACCAATCAGACGCTTCAATAGAAGCATGTGGCGCCCACTGGCCCCACCTCAAACGTTCAAAAGATTTCATTGATAGATTCTCCCGATCCCGCTTACATTGGAAGGGGTGTGGCTTGTTGCTCAAACAAGCGCACTCCTGATTAGTGAGAGTGGTTGCCATAGAAGTGATGACTCCGACTGACTCGGACCAATCACCACTTACCAACGTCGTCTGGCTCCAAATGGCGGCGCCCGTAATGCAGAAAAATGGCAGGTGAATTGGCTTCATTCCGCCTGGGCTGGAGGTAAGGCATTTTCTACGGGTGACGTCACACCCCGCGCCGTCCAGTGATCATAATATATGTCTATGGTACGTTCCAGCAGGCAGGACTCAGAGAGAGGAGGGGTGGAGAATCAGAGCGCCCCTCTGGCTGAGCCGTGGTGGATCCGGAAAGCCAGACTCCCAGTGTAAACTGGAGGAACTACATCCGTACTGGACATGCTGGGGAGAGCAGGGTTTTTTCCCTTTACTTGACACCAGCAGGAGGAGGAGGGGCATGGTGACATTTTTTTTTTAATTGAATCCGAACATATTTACAGAACATATGGACACGTGCATCCAAACATAACAATGACATTAATAACAATATTTTAACATAAAATAATTCAAGTAAATTCATTTAGGGAAATGTAAATAAAATACATACAAATCAAAAAATGACAGGCAACATATCAATCAGCAAAATTAAACAAGAGAAAACCAAATCAGTTATTAAGTAGGAAAGAGCAAAGTTCGGTTGTGTGGTACGCTTTGGGGTTATGGATTTCTTTGATGGTATTATAAAATTGGTGTAATTCAGACATGCAACCAAAGAAATTGGGAAAATGTTTTCGAATTCTGCATTTGTGTGAGTAAAATTTGGTTTGCAAGAGCAGCAAATTGACAGTTTTTTCTATGGTCGTTTTTTCAAAGGAAAAGCAAGTAATTATATCAACAAAATCTATGACACAATTGATTTTAAATGTATTGTTTATGAATCAATTGTTTCCAAAGATCAACAGAAAATGCACAGGTATAGAAAAGGTGGAGGATTGATTCAGGGGAGATGTTAAAACTACAGTTGAAATCAATGTCTGAGAATTTGGCGATGTTCATATTTGTTGGATAAATATTATGTAAGTTTTTTTAATGTATTTCTTTGACTTTATTATTGATGCAACATTTTTCAGATAAAATCCAAGCTTTATTCCACTTAATATTTCCAAATATATTATTCCAGTAAATAACACCTCTAGGTATGGTGTTCCTTTTTTCACAGAATGTGTTACGGATATGTTTGTTGTTGCATTTTATATTTAGAATATCAATTCCATTAATTGCCAAAGGAGGGTCTATTTTACTTGTAGTTTAATAATACAGGTGAGAGGTCATTAGTTGAGGTAAACCTGAGGGGACGGCTTTCATTACACTATTAAATTCTCTGTTTGTTACAGGGAAGGTTTTGGTAAACAAAAACCTTTCATAGTTTAGAGGGTTTCCATTCATATCAAAAAGATCAGAAACATCAATAATTCCTTTTTCTTTCCAATTTGCTTTAAATATAGATTTGTTTTTAATGGTTATATCTTCGTTGTTCCAAATCATGGTTTTATGTGGAGAAAAATTATGACAATAACATAACTTCCAAGCTAGTAAAGCTCGTTGATAGAATTTGGAAAGTTTAATGGGGGTTTTATTGATGTTATAGTTACATTTTAACAAAAATTGAAGTCCACCAATTTTATGAAAAATATTATTGGGAATAAAGTACCAAATTGAATCTGCATATTTAATACAATTCCTAATCCAGTTAATTTTAAATGTAAAATTTAGATCGGAAAAGTTGATGCCTTCATATCCTCCTTTGCTTAAGGGTGCATAAAGCAGTTCTTTTTGGAGGTAGTGCCGTTTATTCTTCCATACAAAATTAACTAGCAGTTTATTTATTTCTTTGGAGGTTGAGGCTGAAACAGATAAAGATAATGCAGGATAGACTACTCTGGATATTCCTTCGGCTTTAGTTAAGAGGATCCTTCCTATAATTGAAAGATCTCGCTGAAGCCATAAATTCATTATTTCCTGCATTTTTTTTTATTCTAAAAGAGAAGTTTAGTTTTTGTCTAGAAGATGCATCTTTGGTTATATAAGTTACTACATCTTTAACAGGAAGATTAAGACATTTTTCAACATCTATATCTTTTTAGTATTTCACATTTTTCTAGGTTAAGTTGTAAGCCTGATGCATTTGAAAATGATTTAATTGTGTTTATTGCAAGCTCAACTTGATTTTTATCCTTTAAAAATAAGGCTGTATCATCTGCTAGTTGTGATATTTTGATTTCCTTTTGAAGTATGGATATACTTAATACATTTGGACATTTTTTATACCTAATGACAACAATTCTGCAACGATTAAGAAGAAAAAGGGAGAAATTGGGCAACCTTGGCGAACAGATCTATTAATTAGAAATCTTTGTGATGTGTTGGGATAGATAAGAATGGAGCTGCTTATATCCTTATAAAGCATTCTAGTGAATGAAATGAATTTCTCACCAAAGCCAAAAAGCTTTAGAGCATTATAGAGAAAGGGGTATTCAACTGTGTCAAATGCTTTATAAAAGTCTAAAAAAATAACGAGTGCTTGAGAGTGAATCTGTTCAGAGTTGTCTAATAAATCAAAAATTAATCTTATGTTATTACTGATATGTCGATTCCTCATAAAACCTGATTGTGTTTCATTTATAATTTCGTGTAAATTATTTTTTAATCGTTGGGCAAAAACAGAGGCTATTAATTTATAATCTACATTCAGAAGTGTTATTGGTCTCCAATTTTCGATGATGACAGAACCTTTGTTTGGTTTAGGAATTAAAGAAATCAATCCTTGTTTCATTGTAGAAGTCATTTCCTCTTGTTCAATGCATTCCTTATACATTTCTATAAGATGTGTCTCAATAATGTCCCAGAAGTGACATTCTTTGGAAAGCCCATCGTTACCTGGAGATTTTCCATTTTTCATCTTTTTGAGTGCACTTAGCAGCTCATTTTTAGATAAAGGACTGTCACAAATTGATTTGAAATGATCAGAAATAGAGGGAATGTGTTTCTGAAAAATGATTGACAGTATTCTGCATTACATTTTGATTTGTACAGTTCTTCATAAAAAGATTTGACATGTTTTGCAATCTCTGTTGGATCAGTACTAACACAATTGTCAATCTTCAGTTTGGAAATAGGATTTCTTTTGAAGTTCCTTTTTTCCAATGCAAAACAATAGTTTGTATTTTTCTCCCCATTTTCTAGCCATTTTGCTCTAGATCTTATGAAGGCACCTTTTGCAACCTCAATGTATAAATTATCGACATCATTTTGAAGTTGGGTTAGCTGCATCTTTTCATCTTCAGAAAGAGGAATTTTATGTAATAAAGCTTGCAGCGTTTTCATGATCATATTTTCTTTTGCCCGTTTATTTTTTAAAACAGCTTTGCTGTGTTCAATTGCTATAATTCTAACTTTGAATTTGAAATATTCCCATCTTTGCTTTGCACTCATTCTTTGGTCTTCAAATATTTGTTTTGCATTTTGTTTAACTAAATTTTGAAAAGACTCGTCCTCCAGCAATTTATTATTTAATTTCCAGTATCCTCTTAATTTATTATGGTTTTGTGTTTTTGATCCATGTAGTTGCAGGGATATCATTTTATGATCCGAAAAAGGAGCATAACAGTGGAAAGCATCAGTTATAAATTGTGTACAATTACTAGATGTTAACCATAAATCTAGTCTTGATTGAGTAGTTTTACTTGAGTTGTTCCAGGTAAATTCTTTAGTATTAGGATTAAAAAAGCGCCACACATCGATAAGCGATAATTTGTCAATGAAGAAAGCTGTAGATTTAAATGGTGAATTTTGAATACTTTCTGGGAACCTGTCCATAATATCGTCTGGGGCTTCATTAAAGTCTCCACCAATAATTAAAAATGCATCATCATATTTATTTAGAAAGGTCTGTATACTATTGTAGATATCAGCAGATAATAGCTTTGCTTGAGAAGAAATATTATGACCATATATGTTACAAATAATAAAAAAAGAATTATCCAATTTAAGAACCATTGTAATCCATCTACCATCTTCAGAACATTTTTTTTCTAAGATATCACCTGTAAATTTACTAAAGAGCACAGCAACACCCGCTGAATGGTGTGATCCATGTGAGAAAAAGAACAAATCACCCCACTGAGATTTCCAAAATTTTATATCCAGGTCATCTGAGTGAGTTTCTTGCAAAAAAATAATATTTGCACCAGTTCTTCTGATAAAAAGAAATAAAGCTTTTCTCTTGGTAATGTCTCTGAGTCCCCTAACATTTAACGAAATTATTTTCAAAGAATTAAACTTAAAATCCGTCATTGTGAAAAAACAAACAAACAAACAAACAAACAAAAAACAAACCAGAAACTTGTGTGAACTCACCTAGCTCTGGGATTAAAGTAAAAACACAACTTTCCCAGAGTTTGATATGCCGTTTTAAGGATTAACTCTGAACCAACAAATGTCCTTTAACGAGGGAATGATCTACTCAGACAGCCACAGTCCACATCTTGATTAATCCTTGAGAGTTTCAGCTGAAACTCTCTTCCCATCGATGATGGCATCCTGGACTCTCCATGTCGCTTTCTTCCCTTCTTTTCGAGCCTTTTCAACAAGAGGCCAGATCTTCAATGAGACGAAGCTTCTTTTCTTTCATGATTGCAGCATCCCTGGAAGCCCTTCCGATCCTCTGCCTGAAAACCTGCATTGTAAACTGTATGACTGGCCGAGGCGAGCTTGCTTCTTCCCGCTGTCCTGTACGGCGCACCATGTCGACGAGAAAGCAAATCTGTGTTTCATCAGGAGCAATCGGAGCGAAGATCTCAAAAACTTTCCTTCTTGTTTCATCTGCCGTTTCGTTTGTTGACTCTGGGAGGTTGAACATTTTTAGATTCCATCTCGTCTGTCTTTAGCTCCAGGGCTGAGAATCGACCATCAATGTCATGCATCTTATCATCAAATTTTTTAATCTGATGATCCTTCAATGAAACCATGGAAGGTTTCAATGTCGGCAGAGTTTTTACGTATTTTCTGTTGGAGGGATGCAAACCTGCTGGTTAGCTCGTGGATCGCCTTCAGTATATCCGCGTTTGAAACTTTCTCCTCTTGTTTTCCAGAACACAGTTTTTTTGATAAAGGGCTCGAGACAGGAGAGTCTTGTAAAGATGTGCACGCGGTGACTGCATGATCTTCCTCCAAGTCCATTAAAACGTTCCCTTTGATGTTCTTATCACGTTTAGGCATGACGATTAGCACTCGCTGTTAGCAGGTAAACTCCATAAGTGAATTGAAATTCAATTGGAGAACTTCCGCGCGATTTAAGGTCACCCTTTTTCCAAATGATCAGGCAGGCTCTCTTACCAATGATTTGCTTACAGGTTCATTTGTTGTTTTTCTTATCAAAGATTTGGCCTCAAACTCTGAGGATCTTAAATTGTAGGATGCTCCTGGTCCGCCATCTTGCCGGCCCCCTCTCGGGGCATGGTGAAGATGTGACTGCTGAGGTGGAGGGGGGGTTGCAGCTTTGCCTGTCTGGTCATATTGGGCTTGAAGTGTTTTTGTTTTTGTTGTCTGGCTGTTTTACTCTGTTTTGCTCTTAGTTAGTTTTTTTCTGTTGTGTTTATACCTCAGAGATACCCTAACTGATCAGATGGTCTCCCTGGATGGTGTAAATATAGCCTCCAATCCCACAGTTAGAAACCTGGGGGTTTTATTTGACCAGGATTTATCATTTAAGGCTCACATATCAGAGACTTGGAAAACTGCATTTTTTTCACCTACGCCACAAAGGCAGACTTCGATGTGATACAGAGCAGACAGAGCATACATTTTGGCCTTCAATCCATTCAGTTTATCAGTTTGAGTCTTTATGGCTCAAACTGATAAAGCAAAGCACCCGCAGCCCGCTTTTTGCCGTAAGCCGCTTTGCCAGATTCCGATACATACAGATGTAACATGTAAATACATGAGAATGACATCAGCCTTTCTTTGATCTCAGGTATGTGTGACGCTTGTTCTGACCTCCAATGACCAGCGCCGTTCTTTTACTGACCACAGTTTGAATTCTACTAAAAAAATATAAGAGCACATATTCACTCAGTGAGCTGCTCTCAATATCTTGTAATCAGAGTTAAAATGTTTGAAAAGTAATAAGAAAGACAAAATAAAAAAACGTTCATGATTTTTGTTTCTCACTGATTTGTTCATTTAAAGAGCAAACTTAAAAAACACATTCAGCTCAGATTCTAAAACAGGAGACCATAGTTGTGCAAAAAGCTCTTCTCCACCTTGAACTTCAATCAGTCCAACTGCAGGTTCAGACTTACTGACTTACAATCATCTTGAAGCCAAACTGCGGGTCTCTGCTGCTTCCTCCATCCAACCAAATGTGGCTCAACTATCGGAGAAGAAGCTCTGTCAAAGGTCCAGCAGAAAGGAGCAAGAGAAGCCATGTTCAGAAGAACCCATTGATGGAGGTTAAAGAACTGTAAAATTGAAGCCTTATTTTATGTTTAACAGTGAATTAATTCACAACAATTTTAATTAAACTGTGTTAATAAGGATGTTTAAATCTGAAAACAGCTGATATAGAAGACTGTAGAAACAGAAAACTGTCATTTATTTCTGCAGAGGAATGACATGCATGGGTATCATCCATGAAGGAAGCCTCTCCTAAAGCCCATGTATAAAAAACAGGTCTAGAATTAGCTAGGACCCATGCTGAAGAAGAGGAAGACTACTGGGACTCTATACTCTGCAGTGATGAGACAAAGATCACTGTTGGAACTATAAGGGTTTTATAACTGTATAGCATCACGAAGGGGAAGATTTCAAAGAATGCATGATACCTACAGTGAAACATGGTGGTGGAAGTGTCATAATGTGGGGCTGCATGAGTGCTGCTGGTGTTGGGGAGCTGCATTTCATTGATGGTAACATGAACTCAACAATGTACTGCTCTCTACTGAAGGAGAAAATGATGCCATCACTCAGTGCACGTGGTCCTCGTGCACGTTTCCAACACCACAATGATCCAAAAGACACATGGAAAGCTACTGCTGCATTTCTGCAGAAGAACAGGGTGAAGAGGATTGAATGACCAAGTATGTCTCCTGATCTGAATCCAATCCAACACCTGTGAGGAATTCTGAAGCAACAAGTTGAGCATCTCTCTCCATCCAGCATCGACCCTAAGAGAGGATATTCTGGAAGAATGGAAAAAGATCGATGCTGCAACACGTCTCCAACTTGTTCATTCCATAGAAGACTTGGTGCTGTCCTTCAAAATCACTGTGCTCATATAAAATACTAGATGCAGTTTTTGATGCAGGATTTTGGATGGATTGAAAGACAGCTGATCAGCAAAGACGGAAAATTCCAGGTTCTGATCATCAGAACCGAGACCTGAGGTGGACCCTCCCCCACAGACCCACGGTGGATTAAAGGACTAACAGGAGGAACAGGAAGCTAAATCTGTTAACAGAGGAGGGCAGAGCAGAGTGAAGCGACCTGGCCTGCGGCCCTGTGCATGTGAGTGTGTGCATGTGAGTGTGTGCATGTGAGTGTGCACAGCAAGTCCTCTGACATGGACACAGCCTCCCTCTTCCTGTGATGTAATCACAACACAAAGAGAAGAAAAAGCAACAAAACAGGGTGGAAGCAGCACCGTGCACGAGGCGTGCACGAGCAGATTTCTAACTGTGGGAGGAGCTCCGACTTTACTCCATCTTTCCAGCAAGGTGCCTACAGGAATGCATAACAAGAATGATGGGAGTATTAGCAGGTGGAAACGTTTTTCAGACGGAGTTCTGCTTTGACCAAACCGCCATGATGACCACGAACGCTTCATTCTGTCTGCAGCAGACCACAACATGTCACATGGGGTCAGAACCTGATAGGTTCCCCCCTCTAACGCCATAAAGACACGCTTCACCACTGCAGCGCCGCCATCCAACCCCTGTGACGGCGGTCTGCCCATCTAGAACTGTGGCCGGTCAGCGAGAACCTCCATCTGGAGGTTTCCACAGTGATCAAACGGCTATCCAGAACCAAAACCTGGACTTTAACGGACTGAACTGATAGGAGTTGAAAGCAGAGGAGCCGTTCCAACTGAACAGAACCTCCACCTGGAACAGAACCGTTCTCCTGTTGCACTAATGCTGGTTTGGTTTTTTGAGTTTTGTCCCGTTTGTCACGTCTTTGTTTACTGAAAACAGACATTTAAATATCTGACAAATGTTTTTTCTGTTATAAAACCACCAACAATAACAACCTAATAAAAATATTCAACTTTATACAAAAATAAACTTTAACAGGTGATCCTTCAGTCAGAGCCGAGACTCACAAAAGAGCAAGAAACATGCATTGAAGTCAAATGAATCCAGATTTTCATAATCCAGTTCAGTTTGATCAGTCTAAAGAGATCAGATTAGGTTTTTTATATTTTGATGATGGCCTGTTTAAATGAACAACAGATTATATCAAAGGGATTACACTGTAATTCCTGTACTGAGCAGACAAAGCCATTTTTTACATTATTAATCTCATCATTAATCTCATGATGTCACATCATGAGATGCATACTAATCAAATACATGTGTACACAGACCTGTTCTATACATGTCATTTCTAGACACGATTCTAAGTATTTAAATAATCAACTTTTCCTGCTCAATTACAGCGGAGGTTCAAAATGCTTCAGATAAGTCAATCCAGAGTCAGGAGGAGCAAGAGGAGCAGAACATTTCCTCCTCTTCCAGCCAACATCTTTTCTGGTTTTGCTGCTTCTCCAGCAGAATCCCATTCAGAGGAAAACTCCTGAAGAACAAACCTGTGAGATGAATCAGAATCTTTTTCTCTGCTGAATGTCTGTCTGATGATCATTTGAATCTGACAAATGTCTCTGGAAGGATGCTGCACTTTTAACACGATAAAGAGTCACGCCACATCCATCCATCCATTCATCCTGTCAAACTGTTGTCATGGTTACAGACAGACAGGCATCAGTGAAGCGACACAAACTGCTCTGAAGTCTTCAAGTTTCATCGCATCTCCATGCATCAAGCATCTAAACTCATGTGAAAGCTCTGTTGCTCATCTGAAGACCTCAGCTGAAACACAAACTTTTCCCAGAATCCTCTCTGCTTGTCTCCCAACCCCCCCACAGAATGAGATAAATGAAGGTAAACTGTGGGTGGATGTTCCTGCAGAAAGGTCACAAATTTCAGACAAATCTCTTCAGCGTCCTTGTTTCCTTCCTCATGAGGCTGCCAAGCGTCTACTTCCTGCAGATGGAGAACCTCTGCAGGTTTGAAGCCTCGTCTTCTGCAGTGAATTTCTGAAAGTTGAGACCTCGTTGCTTCATTTGTCTGTGACATAAGACGGCTTTGTTCTGCTCATAACCCTGATGGGAGAGCGTGTTTCAGTGAGTAACATGCAGAACAAACTGGGAGAGTGCAGCCCGCCTCTCCTCACGTCTCTCTGCTGTCAGAGCTACTAAACGTCTTTGCTGCATTTCTGCTATTCCTGTCTGCGCATCTGTCTCCTTCCATCTCCATCTCTGTCTGCTTCTCTCCATCATCCATCTGTCATGGGGTTTCCTGTCTGCAAATGAAGTTGCTTCCATTCTGTCCAACTCTCAAAGCAGTGGATGTTTCTAATGAGAACATCCCATAATATTTGCTCTGTGTCATGTCTCGTGTTTGAGGGGAAGCTTTGATGTCTAAGGAGATCACCTGCTAAAAGAACCTGCCCTCCTCCTCAGGAAAGACATTCAACCATACAGGAGAGGATGGGGGTGCATTTAAGGGGTTTATATCATGCAAAATGTTTCAGGAAGGCAAACTTTGAAGTGACTGTCAGACTGCTGGTTCTACTCCCAGCTGATGAGGAGCCTCTGCCTTCTTCATAGAGCGGCAGCAGCGTGCGCGAACCGTCACCTCGCCTGTCAGACGGCGTTACCTGACACTGAAAATGACATCAACAGAAATGTAGAAACGCTCTGCTGTGGAGGAATGAAACCAACAGGTCATAAAGATAAAGATGGCGGTCATTACATTTGTCTTTCATGCTAGTTAGCGTTAGCCCAGATGAAAGTGATTCGCACTTATTTTTTCGTTTTCTGTCAGGGCTGAACTTCTTTTGGCCGCACGGACCCAGAGGAAAGGATGAGATTAGAATTACGATTAGGGTTAATACACCAAATGGTTCTCGAGCACGGCTGTCTGCATCTCACCGCGCTCCCTCCGGGGATGGATCAATCTGCATCTTGGCTGCACGTATTATGTGTCACCAACGTGAATTTCCATCGGTTTTTGTGCTGGTCACACGTACAGTGAGGCAAAAAAGTATTCAGTCAGCCACCAATTGTGCAAGTTCTCCCACTTAAAAGATGAGACAGGCCTGTCATTGTCATCATAGGTTTACCTCAACTGTGAGTGAAATATGAGGGAAAAACCCAGAAAATCCCATTGATTTTTAAAGAATTTTGTTGTAAATGATGGTTGAAAATAAGTATTTGGTCAATAACAAAAGTTCAACTCAGTACTTTTCGTTCTATATACTTTGTTGGCAATGACAGCAGTCAAATGTTTTCTGTAAATTTTCACAAGGTTTTCACAAACTGTTGCTGGTATTTTGGTCCATTCCTCCATGCAGATCTCCTCTAGAGCAGTGGGATTTTGAGGTTGTCGCTGGGCAACAGACTTTTAACTCCCTCCAAAGATGTTCTATGGGGTTGAGATCTGGAGACGGGCTAGGCCACTCCAGGACCTTAAAATGGTTCTTTCAAAGCCCCTCCTTCGTTACCCGGGCAGTGTGTTTGGATGGTTGTCATGCTGACAGACCCAGCCATGTTTCATCTTCAATGCTCTTGCTGATGGAAGGAGGTTTTCACTCAAAATCTGACCTTCCATGACTCCATTTATTCTGTCCTTTATACAGATCAGTCTTCCTGGTCCCTTTGCTAAAGAACAGCCCCAAAGCATGATGTTTCCACCCCCATGCTTTATAGTAGGTTTGGTGTTCTTTGGATGCAACTCAGCATTCTTTCTCCTCCAAACATGAGTGAAGTTCTTACCATAAAGTTCTATTGTTATTCCATCTGACCACAGGACATTCTCCCAATCCTCTTCTGGATCATCCAAATGCTCTCTAGTAAACTTTAGACGGGCCTGCACATGTACTGGCTTTAGCAGGGGACATGTCTGGCACTGCAGGATTGGAGTCCCTGATGGCATATGTGTTACTGATGGTCGTCTTTGTTGTTGGTCCCAGCATTCACAAGCTCCATCTGTGTGGTTCTGGGATTTTTGCTCACCGTTCTTGTGATCGTTTTGACCCCACAGGGCGAGATCTAGCGCGGAGCCCCAGATGGAGGGAGATTGTCAGTGATCTTGTATGTCTTCCATTTTCTAAGAATTGCTCCCACAGTTGATTTCTTCACACCAAGCTGCTTAGTTATTGCAGATTCTGTCTTCCCAGCCTGCTGCAGGTCAAAATTTTTCTGGTGTCCTCAGACAGCTCTTTGGTCTTGGCCATAGTGGAGTTTGAAGTGTGACTGTTTGAGGTTGTGGACAGGTGTCTTTTATATAGATGAGGAGTTCAAACAGGTGCCATTAATACAGGTAATGAGTGGAGGACAGAGGATCAGAGTTACAGGTCTGTGAGAGCCAGATGTCTTGCTTGTTTGTAGGTGACTAAGTACTTATTTTACAAATAAATTCTTTAAAAATCAGACGACGTGACCTTCTAGATTTTTTTTCAACTCGTCTCTCATTGTTGAGGTAAACCTATGATGAAAATTACAGGCCTCTCATCTGGTGGCTGATTAAATACTTTTTGCTCCTCTGTAAATATTTGCAAATAACAACAGCCTTAGCAAATTACCTTCCAAGTTTGCTATTTAGGACGACACATACATTCAAATACTTTTTTGCTTTTTATTTTGCAGTGTTTTGCTAGAAGGACAAACAATCCGGCTAAGGTCATTTATAGTGACTCTTGGTAGCTTCAAAAGACATCCTGTAAACTCTAAATACTCCGCCATTTGCATGTAAACAACGACGTGCAGCTATCCACAAGTAGGTTATGCAAATAGCCCATTAGAACAATACCTTCAGTAAACTCACAGTCGTCTATGTACAGGGAACAACAAGGTGTAAATCTAGGAGTCAGTCCATCCATCTTTTTTCCTCTCTAGTTTTGAAAAGACAGCTCATCATTTGTCTTTTCTACATCTTCTCTCTTACTGGTCTTTTTTGCAACACAAGTATGAATGTTGACAGAAGACTAATCAGTTCTTTAGAGCTTTTACAACCAGATATGTACGTCTGAGTTCACAGACAAACAGGAAAAACGCGGAATTCCAACATCAGTAATGTTTTCTCTGCAGCCGACCAGGTCATCAGCTCTGTTGAACGTGGAGCTCCACCCAAAGATGTGCAAGGATCAGGATTGATTCATGTCATTCTGTCAGAAATGAGCTGCACAGAGCAGAGACATTTGCAGTTTCTGGGTAAAATCATCAAAACATTGAACACAGTTTTATGAAAGAAGCCTTAAAATGATTGAGGAGCTCCCTGAAGAGAAAAACTGCTTTGGATGATTCAGGATGACTCTCACTTACCATGGTGGTCTCTGCAATGGAGCCAAAGCTGTTGATGAAGATGTTACAGGAGACGTTGACCGGAGGTCCTGCAGGGGGACATGGAGACACATCCATGGAAACTGCTGTGTTTTTAGAGGGAACACCTGAAGAACCAATACTGTCTGCTGAACAACTAAAGACAAATCCAGAGGTTCATCTCAAAATGATCCATGTCTCTGCTCTGGAAAAACAAACCAAAAAAAGCTGTTCTGTGATCTTTGGTTTCTCCACAAATCAGCTGTTCCTCATCAAAAAGGAACAATTAGTCATGTTTTAGGAGGGATCTGTACTTATTGAACATAAACTAAGAGAGTCCAGCCATTCATGACAAATAAGATGAAGAGCTGAAGCTCAATGGTTTAAAAAAGACCCAAGAAGAAAACCTAAAACAACAGAAACACTGGAAAGAATCAAACAGGCTAAAATGTTCAATAACTGTGCCGAATCGGCAGAGGAATGTGGCTTCATGGTCCTGAGGACCCCCCAACACACACACACCACCACCACCAAACAGTTTAAGAGAGAACCTTTGAAGTTGGGCCTTATCCGAGCGTCGTATCCTGACGTTCTCCCCATCAGTTTGTCCAGGAAGTCAGAAGGAGACATGGGTGCATGCCGCGCCCTGGCAGTGCCGTCTATCTCCTTACACCGGCTCACACTGTCAACAAAAACGAGATGACCATTACACAGAAGATTCTCCTCCATCCAGGTCACGTCATCTTCAAGTGGAGTCGTGGCATCTGGACTTGCAGGCAAATTTGATCTTTTTTTTTTTACCGCTCATCCAAACAGCTTCTTTAATTTACACCAAAAAAAAGACCCAAAGTCCGTATACAGTCACTCAACTTCAACACATTTCAATGAAAGTAAATGTGAACATGGAGGGCTGCCAGGACAAAAAGGAGACAAACGATTTCCGTTGGACTGCAGAAATAAACAAAGTTTTAGATTTTTAGAACTTTAGAACAGTCCAGAGGTATGATCAGGAGCAACGCTTTTCCAAAAAATCTAAAAAGAAGAAAAAACTACTTTACATAACTTTAGAAATTCTTTGAATTGCACTAAACAGAGCTGAAGCATTTTTTAACATCCAGTCACATTAATATAAACCACATAATATGATGAAATAACAGTAAACACAATAAGAAGTGGATCCAGATCAGAGCTTTGTAGAACTCTATCTGCTGCAGAGCTGGTCTGCTTTGGACTTCCTGTCATTTTCAAGAATCTTTCCAAACAACTCAAAAGCTCCTCCCCTTTTCTACTAAACCAATCAGCTACAAGCTACAATGAAGTTGTACTGGACCCTAAATTGGAAAACAATTAAGAATACAAAAAAGTAAACCAAGTTGTGTAGACAGATATCAGTAAGGACAAACTGTAGAATGAAACCCATCGATTTTCTATAGCCTTTACAGGCTCACGGAGCTGCTGGAGCCTAACCTGGCCACTCATTGGCGAAGGCAGAATTCACCCTGGACAGGTCGCCAGTCTGTCGCAGGGCCATAATCACACACACACACTCGCATTCATACCTAGAGACAATTTAGAGCAGGGCTACTCAAAGACTTTTGTGGCCCTCAATAAATCATATTATATGGATATTTAACCAGCTGTACGTTGGAAAAAATATTTTTTGTTTTGTGGTTTCTGGCGAAATCTGCAGGAAAAAAGGTAATTGCACTCAGGTGTCAATGGTACAGTGCATTCATTTCACCACTAAGTAAAGCTGTGTGGAAAACACGCTAATATGACAATAAACTCCCAAAAGCCCCAGAAAAAAGTATATTGTAATCATCCACCTTCTTTAAATGCTTTTTGGGACAAAATATGAGTGTTATGAAATAAATCACTGATGATTTTAGATGATTTTGTGCGGGGAGACACATTCTGTCAGGGGAACGTAGCTTGGCTTTAGACCGGCGTACAAGCCCTTCAGTGACGGGGAGTTTGTTAAAGAATGTCTGACATCACACATGTCTGTTGTTGACCAAAATGGATCATATTTCTCTGTTAAAACAAGGTTTCAAATCTTGCTTGGTTTGTTCTTATGACGCTTGGTCATTCAAGTTATTAAAAACAACATTTTTCTGTTTATCCAGTTTTTTTCACCAAAACTGGCTACAAAGGCTTTGAGAACACCCTGGTTCAGAGTAACCAATTAACCTGCAGTATGGATGTCTTTGGGAGGCAGCGGAGTCCCCGGAGAAAACCCACACATGCACAAGAACATGCAAACTCCACACAGAAAGGCCCCCCCCATTGGCGATTCGGTTTCAGGTCCCCCAGCCAGGACTTGAACTGGGGGAACCACCTGCTGTGAGGCACGAGCGCTAACCACTGCACCACCGTAACGGTAGAATGTTTAGTGACAAAAGATGAAGAATTTCTTCCAACCAAAAGGCAGAACTACAGCATTTTTGACTGTTTTTACTGTTCCCGGCAGAGTTAGGGGTCACGGGAATGAAAGGTCAGCAGTGAGCAAACCAAACGTCTAGAGGAGGAGAAAACCTTTATATGTTCGCTTTCACGGCTAGTAGGAAAAAGAAAACACAATGATGTTGAGATTCTCTGCAATTCTTCAGATCATGACAAGTTTATTGCAGGTCTGGAAACTGGAACATACCTGGAACAGACGTGTAATAAAGTCATGAGGAAGTTGTTAATGCATGCCAACAGCTTTGAGCGGTACTCTTCATCACATGTCATCCTCAGACTGGCGTGGACCTGTCAGGTGAGTTCTGCTCCCAGCAGCCGGTCGCTCATAAGTAACGCTTCCTTCCACTTCATTAGCGATTCATCTTTGATCACATGACTCAGGTTAACCACAACACTCAGCTGGCTGACATTTAACTAAGCCCCACCCCCAACCCCGCGTGCCGTGCACACATGTCTGTGTCTTCTGGGGGGGAAGCGTCTAAGCGTGTCCGTCAGCTGTGATGAGCAGGAAGGTGCGTTCGGAGCTGAAGGAGCAAAGATGACAGTTTGATCGGCCGTTTAAGACAACGCCGTCAGAGGCGAGGAGTGACAGCTGAGGGCGGAGACGTCAGAGGTCATCACACAGAATGTGTCGATGTGTGAGCTCTTAATTTAGCCAGCTGTCAGCTTTGAATCCTCATCAGAGGAGCTGCAGAGAACTACAGCACACTGGGACCTGTGTGGGGTTCAGCGTCTCTTCAACCCATGAGCAAACAGATCAGGATCCAAACCTGCTAATCTCAACTCTGCCTCTGCTCTACTGCTGCAGTACATGAACATTAGTGATTCATCTGCAAAGAAACTTCATTTTTCCTTCCATCATTTTTGCTAATGCACCCAGCAGAACATAAACTGTATGGGTCCCTGGCTGGACCCTGGGGGACTCCAAGGTTTTCAACCGTGGTGACATGTTCAACCTTCACCTTCAGATCTGGATCTTCACCGTGCCCGTCTCCTCAGAAGATCATCTAACCCTCCTGGTCATTCCAGAAGCTGACTCCTCCCCCATCGCCTGAACCGCTACAGAGAAACTGTTGATGCTCTGGAGTCTCAATCTTTCTTTAAGTCTTTATTTTTATTTGTTTAAAAAAATACTTTAAGTATCTCAATGTTCTAATTTTATAAAGTGCTCTCACGTTGTCTCAGTCCCGGATCTAAAAAACTAAACTTCACTTTTCTAACTAAGTGCATTAAAAGAAAGTATTGGCCTGGAAACAAACAAGATAAAAACCTGCAACAAATATGATCAAGTTTGTGATTTATTTCCCACTAAGAGAAAATTCTGCTTCATGTCTGCAGTGAACCAACAGTTCTAAAGAATCCTCTGCAGGAAGAATCAGTGCTGCTGAAGCAGGATGATCACAAAAACATGAATATTGATCCATCTGACGTTGATCAGCTGCGGGGGCATGTGTGCTGGCGCTGGTCGTCTGCTTTCACGCCGCTCTGACGTCACTCACAAAAAACCATCAGCTCCCAAAAAGGATAATCTGGGAGGTCTGAAGACCTGAGGATCTGATAGAATTATTGAATCCTCTTGGATTACACGACAAACATGAAGAGCCAGAGGACAGTTCTGCATCTGGAGACCGCAGTTTATCCTGCCTCTTATGTAAGGTTCCCCGCCCATCACAACGTCCCTCCAGAGCGCGGTCCGATCCGTCTGTGACCACGAGACAAACAACAACAAGTGTTTATCACAAACAGGCTTCCACCATCTGAAACGGTGATCATGAACACCTTAAAGTACATCATCCGCCTCCTGACCCAAGAACCCCCACACACACGAAAAACATGAAACGGTCCAGAGTCAACAGAACCAGCAGGAGTCAACAGAACCAGCAGGAGTCAATAGAACCAGCAGGAGTCAACAGAACCAGCAGGAGTCAGCAGAACCATCAGGAGTCAGCAGAACCATCAGGAGTCAACAGAACCAGCAGGAGTCAACAGAACCAGCAGGAGTCAATAGAACCATCAGGAGTCAGCAGAACCGTCCAGAATCAGCAGAAAGCGTTTCTTTTTTAGTGACTTTTTTTCTTTTTCTCTTCTGGTGCGTCTGTGTCATCAGATATGCGCATAACATCAGTGACATCACAATCAGCATGTGATGTACAACAACATTTTACAAAGCTGGACTCACAAACACGTGGAGAACAACAACCATTTAGAACACGAGTCTCCTCAGACGGTCGGGACCATCTATGAAGGATGACGTCACCACAATCAGCTGAGAACTGATCTTTGACCTTCAGAGGTCGCCACAGCCAATCAGCTTCCTCCATCTGACCCCGTTTTCTGCAGTTGGAAAATGTCGGCTAAAATCCAACATGTCTGTGACTCTTCCAGAAACACTGATCTGCGCTCAGCTTACCTGCCTTTCAGCGCACTCACACAGACGCTGAAAGGACAGAGGGGCCTTGAACGCATCACTCCTGAATCCCAAAGCTTCCTTTCTCACAGCAGACTCACTCCAGGCTCCATGATGGAGCAGCGGGGTCGACTCCCGCCTTCAGCCAAACATCCACTTAGATGCCCCCCACCCCCCGCAGCCCTTTATCCTGAACTTAAGCTGCTGTTTGTTACAACACACTGCTTTAATGGTGCACAAGACTGTAGTGGTGGCGGCTGATGATCCAACAACATAACGTTGTTGTTGTGCCACACAGGTCATGCTGAACCACAAAAACACGTCAGAACGCTGACGGATGCTGCGTCATCAGGACCGAGAGGAAGTTTAAAAGATGATAAACGACAAACTCACAAAACTTCATACAAAAACATGATATTTAACATTAAAATGAAGAGGTTAAAAAAAGAGCGTAGGCAGTTTTAAAACCGGTAATGTTTTAAAACAGTTAATGCAATCTTAAATCGGTCCAAGTAGTTTTAAAATGGTTAAGACAATTTAAGGTTATCTTTCACCAACAGAAAATAAAATCAGGTTACTTAAAGAAGTGGAGCCACACAGCTGATAGAAAGATGGAAACAACGATTTGTAAAAGGTCCAACTTTGACCCAAAAGACTCAAGAGGACCATCTGTTGTCTAAGAGAGGACTCGGCTCCACACAGTTTTAACAAATCTGAATAAACTGCTTTATGCAAAAGCTTTAATGTTGAATTTATAACAACACTGTCTGCCTCCTTTGACATGAATGAGAGAGGTGATGGAACAGTCATTTGAATTTCTCTTTATTTCCTAAACAGGACATATATTCATAAAACGCTTTCAGGCTGATGCCGTGATTTCTGTTAGTTTTATTTGTAACTGCTCATCAATGCATTATAAAAGCTCCACTTTAGCTCCACTTAAATCACTTTATAAACATGTTTTCACTGCCAAAAAATTGTTTTAGAAGAGGACTCAGAAAATGCATGGAAACCAATCTGGAATTCACAAACATAAAGTAGATTGCTTTAGAAAAACATGTCTGTAATAAGCGGAACAAGAAGGAAACACTAAAAAAAATCTACAGATGAATCCAGAAATACAGAGTTCAGTTCCTATCATGGTATTTTTGAGGCTAAGGATAAATTAATCTGCAAAGAAAGCTCACATAAATATGAAATACAGCTTTGCAGCTGTTCTTGTGTTCAAATGTTTTCTTTGGATTTTGTTATGGGGAACAAAAATATTGTTTTGATTAAAAAAAGGCACCAAACTGACAGTTTCCACTAAATGGAAACATTTTTTAAGAACTTTAAGGCTGAATCCTATTTCGTCCCCTACCCCTCTTATCCTTATTTCTCCAGGGGGCATTTGAAGCTGTAGAGGTGTCCAAACGTGTTGTTTTAAGGAGGAGCCATAATGACTTAGGGCTGGCTATGCTTTCACGGGTCGGGGGTTCGGGTCCCGCTGTCGAGAAACGCCTTTCTTCACGTGGGTGTGCTCTGAAGCACAGGAGTTTACATTTAAAGGTAAATAAAAACTTGCTTCAGCGTGACTTTCTAAAGTTATAGAATCCATGTTATGTACTTTTCAAGGGCTTGCAGCTACGCGCCAACATAGATGACCGGCGACTATTGATGACATCATCAAGCACTAGTAACGTCCCCATTTGAAGACATTATTTTTCAATAACTATCTAAATGTAAGGTAGGGAGAAGCCTAAGATCTTATGTCTCGTGGGTGGATCCTTGAGTGGTCTTGTCCTCCTGGTTGTGTTGGTGAGTCTACCTGCAGTGCTGGAGACACCGACCTCTTCATCTTCTCTGCTCTGCTCTCAGAGGCGAGCTAACAGCCTGCAGCGCCTCCGTTTCCCTCAGCACAGCTTTTTTCAGCGCCCTGCTCCAGGTTTACATGAGTGCTGGTGGCATCGCGTCTCCATATGAACACTGAGCACGTGCAGTGGCGAGCTAGAAGCTTGCTTTGGAGGTTTGGAGAAGAAAAAAACAAACCCTGGAGAGAGCTGCTGCACATACAGAAGCAGAGGTTCGGAGCTACGACCTTGTTTTGTGGGGTCGCTTTGCTTCAAGCTGATCACTGGGTGAGCTGGATCAGCCCTGTGAGCTCTGCTTCTGCATTTATCACCTTTTCAGGAGTTCAGAATGAATTCCTGATCCTGTTCTCCAAGCTGAAGCAGCATTTCAGACACAGAAACGCTGGTGAGTTCAGGTGTAGCGGAGCAAGGAAACAGAGGCGAACGCTGGACGTATCCGCCGCCGGCATAGAGGAAGGAACATCTGAACGAAGCCTTTCTGAAGCAGCTCCTGAACCTCGTGGATGACAGCATCCATCCGTGACAGCAGATCTGAGAGGATCACAGCGATGGAAGAATTTTCACTCTGAGACAAACAGAGGAGAACATCCTAGCTGAGCTCCCCAGGCGCTCTCAGAAAACCCATCAATGAATAAAAGATGACAGAATAAAGAAGAGCTTTAATATCATGAAGCGTCAGCGGCATGCTGGGAATTCATGAGTCCTGTTTGGGCTTTCAAACCGAATAATCCTGTCACTGTGGGAGTGGGTTTACACTCCAATCCAGACAAGATGTTTGCACCGACACGGAGGACCTCAGATCCAGATCCAAACCAGAACCAGTCCTGACTCCAAGTTCTTTTCTTCCCCTCCGGATCACAAACACAAAAATGACAACAATCTTCAGTGGATCCACAGATCTGGAAGGAATCAAACCCGTGAACTGAACCAAAGCTGGAAATTCAGAAGAGACACGTGACCATCACATAGCCGCCATCAAAGGTCCATTCAAAGTTCTCCAGAAACACTAAAGTCCAGGTTCAGTTGTGGCTCAGCTGCAGATGATTGTGTCCAAGACTCGGACATCACCCGCAGAACTCCTAAAAGTCCAGAAGGTTCTGCAGAACCGACAGCAGATCAGAAAACTTTCTTCTTTTTCTGTTCTGGACATGAAGACCAAAACCTTCATCAAACACTGTCAATCAAACCGCTCGTGCGCTTTTTAGGAGCTGTTTTTTCAGGAATAAAAACACATTTGATCCTGTTGAAAACAGAAGCGCGTGCACACGGACACTTTAAACACACTCGAACACATAGTGCGTGTGGTTGAAGCGCACGCGCATCTCACCTGAGCAGCAGAAGCAGCTTCCAGAGCACTGACGGGCACGCGGCGCACAGCTCGCTCCTCTTCATCATCTCCGGGTCTGTTCTGAAAGCTTTCAGCCCCGAGAACAGCGCTCGCGCTCAAGCTTCAGCGTGGGGGGACACGCACGCGCATTATGACAGTCTAAGAACTTCGCGCGCGTTGTTCCGTGACATGAAGGGGAGCGGCGGCGTGTGGCGCCAGGCGCAGCTGCTCATCTCTGCCCGCGTGAGCCCTCCCGGAGCCCCGCCCCGCGTGAGCCCTCCCGGAGCCCCGCCCCGCGTGAGCCCTCCCGGAGCCCCGCCC
>BSAI01000119.1:400713-418507 GCA_036245035.1 Adrianichthys oophorus | reverse complement strand
GCCCTCCCGGAGCCCCGCCCCGCGTGAGCCCTCCCGGAGCCCCGCCCTCCATCCCCAGTGGACTGACTGATGGATAGCAGCTCGGCTAATAAGAAAGGCTGTTTTAGTGAAGAAGCTCCTCCTAATCCTCCTCCAGAACGGAGATTAAAACTCCTTTTCAAAACATCAAACAAACTAAATCTAATCAATAAACAATGAATGTAAATAAAACAACAAACAAACCTCTTCCGTGAGATGATGGAAACGAGCAGCGCTGCTTCCGGCTGAGACGTCACTGCTGAGCAGGTGACCACAGCCAGGTGTGCACACAGACAGGAAGTAAACGCACAAAGATCAAACTTAACAAAATAAAACAGGGACTGACCCTGAAGACCCCAGCATCAAACCGACAACACCAAACCAAAAATTTCAAATGTCTCTGAGGACCAAAGATCTTCCCAACTCTTTTAATTGAAAGGACTTATACCATGCTTTTCTTAGGCCTTTCAGAGTAAACTAGATAAAAATAATAAGAACGCCCCTCCCACCCTCCTGATGGTACCTCACTCCAAGCTGGGGTCTTCTACCAGAGTCCTGGCAGTTTGAGGGTCCTCCAGTATCTCAGCTGTTCCTATCACTGCACTTTTCTGGACTGACATGTCTGAGGTCTTTCCCGGGATCTGCTGGAGCCACTCCTCCAGTTTGGGGGTTACAGCCCTGAGTGCTCCAGTTACCACGATCACCACTGTCACCTTCACCTTCCAAACTTTCTCCAGTTCTCCTCTGAGTTCCTGGTATTTCTCCAGTTTCTCATGTTCCTCCTTCTTGATGTTACCGTCTCTTGGTTCTGCTACATCCACCACAACAGCTTTCCTCTGTTCTTTATCCACCACTACAATGTGTGGTTGGTTCCATTACCATCCTGTCCGTCTGGATCTGGAAGTCCCACAGGATCTTTGTTCTCTCATTCTCTACCACTTTCAGAGGTGTTTCCCATTTTGACTTTGGGGTTTCCAGTCCATATTCTGCACACATGTTCCTGTTTACTATTCCAGAAAGTTGGTTGTGGCGCTCCATGGATGCTTTCCTGGCCAGCATCTCAGCCTGCAGTTCTGTGCTGGATTGTTTCAGGCGCCTCTTTGCACAGCCTACACCGTGGGTCTTGTCTGGTAGATCTGAGCCTCGATCGCTCTGGTGTTCAGGTCTTGTTCCTGAGCTGCCAGGATGAGAGCTTCTGTGCTGTCCTGTAGGCCAGCTCTTTCTAACCATTGGAAGGACTTCTTAATCTCACCACTTCAGTTATGGTTGGGTGGTTCATCCCATGCAGATCTGTCCTCCATCACTGCATCCTCTGCTGTCCTTTGCCTGAGACATTCACTGAGAACACTGTCAGTTGGGGCCTTGAGCTTCATGCATTCATGCATCTTGGATGTTTCATCAGAACATCCGACTTGAAAAGGTTTGATCCTCCTCCTCAGTTGGATGTACAGAACCAGAACCAGCTCTGGTACTGAGCTGGTGTCAGCATCAGATCCAGATCTTCTTCTTCGAGCTCATTGATCAAATCTCTAGCTTCCTCTGCATCTTCTCCCCCTCAGACTTCCATCATGACCTCCTGTCTCAGGTGCTTCTCCTGCAGATGATGGTCTTTCATCTTCTGCATAACCAGACGTTCTTTCACTCTGACTGTTCCCCCGTGCACAAAAGCAGCCCTGACATTTCAACAAAGTCCTCACACATGAGGGGGGGGTGACCTTCCTGGGGGGGTCGTCCTTGTTTTGTCCATTCTGCTGCTGACAGTGAAATGTTCAGGCAGCCATGCTGGAAGTCTCCTCCATCTCTCTGGGTTTGTGAGCTGCCGTTCCTTCACAGATCTGGTCGATGGGATAATGGGAGGACCCCCCCCCCAGCACTGAAACATGTTTGGGTCATAACAGGCTTTAGGGGGAGGCCCAGAGTCTCTGCTGTCTCTGACTGTCACATCTTGTTCAGTCCGTGGGGTTACAGAACACTGACTCTGTTTGTGGGCGGGGTCTGTTTTTGCCTCAGACCTCGGTAAACTCTGGTCCAAACCAGGCTTCCTGCTCTTCCTTCAGTCGGATGCCTCTGCTTGTTGACCGTTCCAGCGCAGCAGAGGCAGAAATCCTTTCATGTTGGTTTCAGGAGACACGCCTGCTCTTCCTGTTATCAGCTCTGCTGTGACGCCGGAACGCTGCCGGGGTTCAGGTTCATGAGGATCAGGTCTGGTTCAGACACTCACTGACTTCCACCACAAAGTAATCATCTTAAAACATCAGAACCATCAGGGACAGACAAACATCTGTTCCATCCAAGTCCAGCCACCTGAATGGAGCAAATGGTGCAGTTCCTCAACTCAGCACTGGGGGCAGGTTACAGAAAGGAGCCATTTCTGTCCATTCCATAGACAAAATGTTCAATTTTATACCGAAAATGGAACCATGTTCAGTCATGGTGTTTTTGGTGTTTTTAACGTGCACTTGTAGCATTTTTCTGATGATAGAAGTCATACATAACAAAATAAGCTTAAAACGACATTTCTGAGAATTCCTTTATTCAAATCAATGTGAATCAGGAGCAGATGAAAAAATGCTGTTTGTAAAAGATTGTTTTTGTGATGTAGAAAACACGCTGGGCCACAAGCTCCCAGCTCCGCCCCATTCTGATGCATTCTCTTTCAGACAAACATGAACGTTTTTGTTTTCCTCGCCTGAGCTGGAATCTGGATCAGAACTGTACGGCTGGATTGCTCTGATATCGATCGCCATTTTTGTTGCATCACTAATGTTGGGTTGTGGGAGTGAGGGGCTGTAAGCCAGGGGGAGATCAACAGATGGATGATGGGAAATGTGGGAGGGGCTGCTCTGTCCCACAGGTTTTTTATTTTGGGCTAAAAATGACAATCATAATAAAAAGAGGACTGAGAACACTTTGAAAATGGATCAGAGGATGATCGGACTGGGATTCTTCATTCCTCAGACTGCGATAAAAGAGAACCAAGATGTTTGGAGAATATTTATAAAGATTCAAACTGTTACATTTATTAAGTTTACTCATCCAAACGTAACTTTTTTATTCCTTTTTGTTGTCTGAAACAATAAATAAAACTCATTAATATTTCAGCGTGGTCCTTTCACCTGCAGCGCTCCTTCATCACCTGTAGGTTTTAACGCATTTCAGAAAGAAACCGACCACATTTACAACTGATAACAAGCCTCTTAAAGAGCAATGCAAAGTCACATAATCCATGAAGGTTCATCTGCTTTCTTCTAGTTTGAATTCTTTTCTTTAATGCATCGTCTCACACCAAGAGGTTCTGGGTTCTCTAAAAGTGGCTCAAGCTGTTCTGAGTGGATCTGCAGCTTCAGACTCTTTTAAGTGAAACCAAAAATACTTTGGAGAATCCAAATCCAACCTTGTGAACGTGTGTCCACAGGGTGGAACTTTAGCAGTCAGAGAGCAGATCCACCCAGAACATGAAGCCATGTGCAGCTTCCCAAACTCATGAATATGTGGAGCAGAGCTGCAGAGGAAGGCTGCTTCGGGCTGCGTGTTCCTTCTTAGAATGTAAAAGAGATCCGCTGGGGTCCAGTCTGTCAGTCTGATCAGGTGTGGGGACGCTAAGCGTGCACGAGGAGCGTGCATGAAGAAGACAAAGCATCCTTCCAGCTGCAGGCGGCAGACTGGAGCTTCTTAACGGCAATCTCATTATATTTAGCCGTGACCTTTCCTGCAGCTGCTTCCATAACCTGCTGTCATTTTGGATATGTCCTCCTCTGAAGCAGCTCCTCCTCGTGTTCCACAAACTTCCCCATGAAACAAGAGGAGAAGTTTCTGCTGCGGTATCTGGAGGAGAACCAGAGCAGAACTCAGTTCACAGACCCCCCCCCCCAGGATGAACTGTTCTGAGGAAGAAATGTAGCCGGGTTGGGGCTGGTTCATAGATCTGCATTGACAGGAGTCTCCGCCCACACCGTTCCAAAACGGACACAATATTGCAGTTCTTCCACAGACCTGTGGGGGCGAGTTGCAGAACTGAAAAGGTCAGATTTACCACCAAAGAAGAACGCGGGAACATTCTGAGGTTCAAATCTTTGAGGTTTTTCAGCTTTGTTTCCTATCTGTTACACATGATTTACTTCACACTCCAACCAAATGAAGTCAACTTACTCATCACTGTGTCAAGATACGGATGCCGCCATGTAGGAGCAGATGTCCTCATTAGGCTGAGTTTCTTTTGTTTCTATGGCAACCACTCTCATCAGTCAGGAGTCAGTTTGTTGGAAGGCCACACCCCTACCACTTGACAACAGGCTACATGAAATGTGTCAATGGTAACAACTCGGTGTGCAAGCGTCAGTGATTGGCTAAGAGAATGCTGGAACGGGCTGTGATTGGACAGAGGCGGAGACTGCGTGGAATGCTCAGTCTGGCGTCTGAACAAAAACAACCAAAAATGTTTTAAAGTTTAAAGATAGCTTTAAGCATACGATGGGGGCACAATCCAAGAATATGAATATTAACATGTATCAAGGGAATTATAAAGTCATTAACGATAAAAAACATGAATAGACATACATATCCAAATGCGACTGGCACTACTTTTTTCCCCTTCTTAATTTATACTAGTTACAATTAATATTGTCATTATTTATATTATTGTCAGGAGTCAAGCTTCTACATCCCCCTCCGGCCACCAGAGGGAGTCCTCTCCAGAGTACTGACTGTCAGCCACCTACCTCACTCCATCTCCCAGCATGCACTGCATCTGGTCCATGGTCCACCCAGCTGTTTGTCATCACTCACTTCCTATTGAAGTCCTGTTCAGCTGCCATTCAGTGCATTGGTAGTCTTGTATTGCTTCCTGTGGTTCAGTCTAAGCGGTTTCTTCTCTGTTGCCTTTTGTGTCTGACCTTCTTGCCTGTTTACTCGCCCACCGTCTTTGCTCCTGTGTTTTGCACTGACCTGTTTCCTGGCTTTGCTTCCTGACAAGTTTCAGCGCCTTTGTTACAATTATCATCATCAGTTTCATTATTTATTATTGTTGTTTACCTTCTTGTGTCTTTTAGGGGCAGGCTTCAATAGTGGAGTTTCTGCTCCATTTCCAACATGTCTGTATTATTCTTAGACTGTTGTTCTTGTTGCTATCATTATTGTTATCATCCTTCAGTTTGCTTCAAATTGATTGTATTATACATTTAAAAAACATGTTCAGCGCTGATGACATCACTGAACAGAATTCCGTTTTCCATCTGGAAATTGGAGAATTGACTGCCCTGATGGCATTTTTACCCGTTCATTTCATTTGGAAGTTTTTCCACTTCCTTTCACGTTTAGGATCCATTTGGTTTTTCAGCTTCTTTGACAAATGTAGTAAAAAAATTGGAAACGTTTCTACATTTTCTTTGGTTCTCAGTCATAATTCATTTCTCAGCGTTATCACAAGGAGTAGACAAATGTTTTTTTATGTTCAGTCTGGAAAACGTCGGATAGGTTCTTTAAAAATGAACAGGATTGATAACAAACTTGGAAATCTCTAAAGAAGAACTTCAAACAAACTGTTACTGAACTTTGACCTCCAGCTCCCTTCAGCCTCTCCTGTAGCAGCCTGTGTGTGTTTCTGTCTGTGTGCAGCTGTTTGTTTGTGTGTGCGTGTGTGTGTAGCCGTTTGCGTGCACGTTTGTGTGTGTTGTGTTTAGGTGTGTGTGGTTCTGGTAAGAATCATACTGTAGGAATGTGGGTGTGGCCTCACTATTACCTTCTAGACGTGTATCTGCAGCTAACAGCAGTCAGAGGAGCCAATTCTTCTTTGATGGAGTCTGGAAGTAAAACAGGAAAGGTTTACCTGCGCCCGCACAAACCAGGAAAAGTAAGTCCACCTGAGGTGGTTTGTGTGTGTGTGTGTGTTTGTGTTGGCAGCAGGAGACGCCTGGTTTCATCTCGTATGGAGTGCAGTGATGAACTTGTCTTAAACTGACGTTAAGAGCTTTGTTTAAGCCTCTGGACTTCAGACGTGGGACTGATCTCAAAGTCGTACTTATCAGGTGAAGACGTTGGCGTTTGCTCTGCAGGTCAGCATTTCTGTTTGCTGCTCAGAGGACTCTCCAGAGCTCTGGGTGAACAAGTTGAAACACAGCAGCGTTTCCACAGCACGCATTCCTGCACGCACACAAGCACACTGCACGCGCTCAGAGGCGGCCATCATGCAGAAGTTGATCCAGATCACTAAACTATCTGATCAAAGTTCAACATTCAACAAGGGTTTCGTCTTTTAAAGAGTCTGATTCACATGCAAAGACGTGAGAGTCTTTTATTTTGAAGAAGTGGGTGTGGCCTTGTCTGACGCAGAGAGGACATGACTAATATTTACCTGAGTGTGACATGCAGGACGGTTCAAAATGTCTGTGAAGAGGAGTTTCAGGTGTGTGTGTGTGCATGTGTGTGCATGTGTGTGGGTGTGTGCGTGGGTGTGCATGTGTGTGTGTGTGCATGTGCGTGGGTGTGCATGTGTGTGCATGTGCGTGCATGTGTGTGTGTGTGCATGTGCGTGCATGTGCGTGCATGTGCGTGTGTGTGCATGTGCGTGCATGTGTGTGTGTGTGCATGTGCATGTGTGTGCATTTGTGTGGGTGTGTGTGTGGGTGTGCATGTGCGTGGGTGTGCATGTGCGTGTGTGTGCATGTGCGTGGGTGTGCATGTGCGTGGGTGTGCATGTGCGTGCATGTGTGTGCATGTGTGTGTGCGTGTGTGCATGTGCGTGTGTGCATGTGCGTGTGGGTGTGTGAGTGCGTGTGTGTGTGTGCGTGCGTGTGTGTGTACGTGTGTGTGTGCATGTGTGTGTCTGTGTGCGCGTGTATGTGCGTGCGTGTGTGTGCAGTGGGGTGATGTGCGACTCTTACTGTTTGGATGGATGTGGGCTCATGAGGGAGAGGCCACGCCCCCCTGTAGACACCAAACCCGCCTTCTGGCTGGAAGGGAAACAGAAGAACTGACACACATGACCTCACGCGTGTAAAAGCTCTGCACGGCGGTTCCGTTTCTACTAGAATCCACTTCTCCTGTTAAATCTTTGTGCTGAACTTGACAGCGGCGGTCCAACGTCTTCAGAAGTTTGATGGTTTTGGTTTTCTGGAGAGGGATGGAGGTTTTTCTTGGTTTGCTGGATGCGCCACCTGCATTCACACTTTGTGGTTCTCCGGTCAATCAGAACCCGCTTTTTCAAATCAACCAGAGTTTTCTCGTTTTATTTGCGTTTTTACGGCCGTCAAGACTTTCTAAGAAAACAAAATGAGTTTTTGGACCCGCATCATTAGAACATTCTAGCACACTGTATGGTCACATGACTTTGTCAATTCAAAGTGTTTCCACACATTGGACTGGAATGATGGTTGATCCGTTTTTACTGCATCACATGGGTGTCGTCTGCTGTGATGGACCTTCCAGTAAAATAAACCGACCACACCTTAATCAGGGTGATAAAGATTTTAAATCCAAATAAAACAACATGAAGAATTCAGGCTGAAATATTAAGCTACAAAATCTGCAAAGTTCCAAAATAAACCTGATTACTTTCAACTTCAAATTTTCTGATCTTTTTTTTACTTTCAACTCTTTTTTCGGTTTCAAATCTGATAGTTTCAGGTTTGAAACTTTTGGCCGCTTTCTGACGTGTGGGGGCGGGGCTAACACGAAGGATCAATCATAATTAATGATGTAATGTAATCAGATTTAAGGCTGTAAACTCATCACTACACATTCTCCACTTTTCTCAGACAGACATGAACATTTTCACACTATTCTTTTTTAATCTCTCAAAGTTCAAACTTTTATATTAAAATAAGTCAAAGAGCATAGAATGATAAAGATCTGATTGTGATTTATGTAGATTTGTCAAACTGAAGGATACAAGAGACACAGCACAGAGGAGATTTATTGAGAACATCTACAGCTAATCAGGACGCAGAACACAGTGTGCTGGAAAAAAACTGTAAAAAAAAAAAATTTATAAAATCGTGCTAAATTAAACGGAATAAAATCTGTGCAACAGTGAGTCAGTGAAAGACAAACCGCGATCTAGCGAGAGAACTTTTAGACGACTTCATCAGCTGAAGAATGAAAGGTCCAAGCTCCCAACTGGATCTTAGAAGATTCCACGGAGCTCTCCAGAAGTCCTAAAGGATCATTAAAGAATGTCACTGACCCAAGTCCTCAGAAGGAACTTAAAATGAATGAATGCTTTCTGCTGTCTAATGAGATGACTCAGGAGTGAGAATGGGTTGGGTTCCCTGCTTTTCCGTTTCCATGTTTTCAAGCTTCCACGCCTGTTTTCCAGATGGTTTCCAGGACTGAAGCTGCTGGAATCTTCATGTAGTGAGAGCTGTGAACGCTCCTTGAGGTTTGTGTGCTGTGGTGAGGTCTGATCTTCTCCTCTTTTTTTCTTAGAAATGGAAGCCGGTGTTGTTGTCTCTGTTCCCCCCCAGCAGCAGCGGAGTGGGTCGGCTGGAGATCCAGGATATGGCAGGTAAACGATGGATCCACAACCACAGTAGAGGCTGTTCTGTAGATGAACAGAGGAGACAGTCCTGGAGGTTCCTGCATAGGTGCTGAAGCAGCACTGAAACAGGCTGAGTGAAGCGTTTTCCTGCAGCAGCTTCATACGGTCCAGTTCTCTGATACCGTTAGAACACAGAAGGTTCCACTGCGTGTGCAGTCATTTCTATTCCGTCAGGTTCGTTTGGACTCGTTCAGTGTTATATTTAGTGTTTTACCCTCAAACTTCTCCAGTTCCTTTGTGGAAAACCTTCAGATGTTTGACTCACTGTTCCTTCTTGATTTTGAAAGGTTTTTTTAACCGTTTGATTTGCCTTAAATTCTGCATTTTACTCTTTCAGCTTCACATTCATAGAAACGAGTCCTCTTGTGGTTCTGATGACTGCAGCTTTCAAAGCTTCTTCCCATTCAAACCCACAGTAACATCGTGAGCATCAGGTCCTTCAGTGAAAGGAAGCAGAGAGAATTTTTAAGAAGTCTGTGGAAATCAGGGTCACTGCCTGGAACAGGGGGGGGGGTCATGATGAAGAGAACAAGCATCTGTGAACATCCCATCCTTTAACCTCCTGAGATCTGAGCTCATATTTCAGCTGTCCCTCTTCATCAGGGTGTCCAAATCCAGGCCCGAAAATCTGTTATTTTGAGAAATAACCAGATTCTCTCAGCTACACCTTCAATCACTTGAGCTGTAAAGTTTGATCAGGGGAGCAAAATGATGACGTCTGAACGGTCTTTTATTCTGAAAAATCTTTTGGTTTTGAAAATGGACCGGATTCTCTCGATTCCATTTCAGTCCGGCGGCGTGCAACACAAGAACAGTTGCATGAGGAAACCTAGCTGCAGAAAAAAATGGATGGCCGTAAAGACAATGGTGGAAGGAGCTCACCTTGTACCAGGAGCAGAGGTCGTGTGTCCAGAACCACTTTAACCGTTAAAAAAATGAAAATTACACAATAACTTTTCAGTTTGGAACATTGGAATCCAAAACATGAGGCAGTGTAACATCTCACAAATAGAAAACTAGAACTAAGTCTAAGCAGCAGATGAAAGCCACTACCAGAGATGTTCTTTGTTAGTTTTTACTTATTTACTTAACATTTGCATTCATAAAGCAAAAACTGTCAAACTGTGACCTAACATCCCGAGCTGGCACAGTGGCTTTACCGCAGTATTAATTCAATACGGAACAAAAAGCTGTCGACTGTTATTCCTTTGAAAGAGTAAAACACCAGAGGCGCCCAGCTGCAGATGAATTCATTTCCAAACACTTACAGAAAACGGGCCGGTTCTTCACATCCTGGACAGAACTCAGACTCCATCAGGGTCAACTGCTGGAAACCAGAGATTCAAGAGGTCTTTCCGGTCATCTGCTGTTTCCCTCTGGAACATCGTCACGCGCTCATAAATATTACATTCATGAAAGGAAACTCAAGAACCATCCTGCTGCAGCATTGATATTAGCCTCTCTTTAGAGACCAAGTTTTCCTCACGACTCCATCATACATACAACATTAAGAAGAGCACCAGTTTAAATAAAAACTTGTTTTGTAAGGTCCAGATCAATGTAAAATCAAAGTACAGCCGCGATCACAAACAACTAAACATCAACACTTAACTGCTAAAAAAGAATAAAAACAAAAGTAAAAGGATTTAAAAATGCTGCCTGTAGCCATGAAAACCTCCATCTGCAGTCTTGTCATTCCTTTGTTTGAAGGATGCTAGTTAGCACTGCTTTGTTTTCTACATTCCATGTCAGATGTTGACCAAAAATCCCCAAATAAATGATTCACATTTCATAAACCACATAGATCCACAAACTGACCTCTGGGAGCATAACATCAAAAACTAAATCCAGGAGCCGGAACTCCCCTTTCCTCATCAAGGCCCCTGCTCCTGTGGTTTCCTCAGTGGCCCCCAGTATCTGAAAAATCAGACAATTGATGTGTAAACACACATGACTGATGATATTTTAACAGACCTGCTGGTCACTTCAGTTTAGGGTTAAATTATTAGCTCCAAGCAACATCTGTTTGAAATGTTTCCTCTTTTTTAAATGACGTCTCTGTGTAACAATGAGGCAGAGGATGAGGCGATCAAGGAAAAACAATACTTCACGCTAAGATAAGAGCTCAAACTGTACACTGTGGAGAGTGATTGGTGATGAGGAACAGTTGTGGAGCTGCTGGGAGTGGTTGCAGAGGTTGATGGGAATTGTAGTGAAGTGAATCAGGAGGTGTCAGTTCTCTGGAGACTGTGTGTGCAGACGGCGGGCAGCCTCCAAACTGTCTGTGCCTTTTGGAAAACAGCTGTGACATTCACAACATTCCCGTAAAGATTTCCAGAGGTAAATGATGCTCGGCCGAACTTTTATTTGCAAACAGAAGTTCTAACAAAACAAACATTTTCATGAAAACAACTGGAAAAATGAGTTTAAAAATGCATTTGCCCTGGAAATTGATGCAACTCAGTCAGTTAATGAAGCACAACAGATAATTGTGGGGATACTCATTAAACAGTCGAAAAAGATTTTAACATTATTTTAAAATATGATGTGAACAATGGTGCACTAAAACTTAGAGATTTATGTCTTATTATATGCATTTATCACACTGTCTGGTAATTTGTCTGGTAATAAATCAAAAAAGCATAAAAGAACATTATCTGACCATTCTGTGTCTGACTTTAAACTCACTACCATGATGAGCATACACTCTGAGAGCAGCTCCCACAGTTTAAGTCCCAGAGAAAGTTCTAGAGAATTCCACCGCTCCAATAAATAAAGAACAGCTCAGAAGAACATTGACTGACCGTTCTGTATCTGAATTTAAACTTACAGTCCAACCAATATTTAGTAACATGCTGAACATAAACTCTGAGAGCAGCTCCCATAGTTTCAGTCCCAGAAAAAATGATCAGTTTGTTGCTGACTCCATGGAGACCCTCAGGAGAGCACTTGATGTTGTTGCTCCTTTTAAACTAAAACTATTTAGACAAAACCGAGTATCACCGTGGTTTAACGCTGAAACACGTTCCCTTAAACAAGTAACCCATAAGTTAGAAAGAGAATGGCGCCGATCCGGCTCAGAGCAGTCCCTGAATAACTGGAAATATAGCCTTTTAAATTATAAAAAATCTCTGGTTAAAGCCAGAACCCAATACTATTCAGCTTTAATAGCACAGAATGGAAATAATCCAAGATTTCTTTTTAGTAATATAGTCAGACTGACTAGCAGTCACTGCTCAGTGGAACCACATATTCCTGCTACTCTGCTAGTCTTTTAAATATGCAGTTGTTAAACCTCTTCTGAAAAAGCCCAGTTTAGATCCTGGCGTTCTGGTCAACTATAGACCAATATCAAATCTCCCCTTTATCTCAAAGATATTAGAAAGAGTTGTAGTTAAACAGCTATACTGCCACCTACAGGACAATAGCATCTTTGAAGATTTCCAGTCAGGGTTCAGACCTCACCATAACACTGAAACTGCACTAGTTAGAGTCACTAATGACTTGTTACTGGCCACAGAAAAGGGCCTAATCTCTATTCTGGTCCTGTTAGATCTTAGTGCAGCCTTTGACACTATAGACCACAGCATCTTACTCCAGAGACTAGAGCACGACATAGGGATCAGAGGATCTGCCCTTCAATGGTTTAAATCCTATCTATCTGATAGGTACCAGTTTGTTCATGTAAATGGACATTCCTCCCATTATAGTCGAGTTAGCTACGGAGTCCCACAGGGCTCAGTTCTAGGACCCATCCTGTTTATGCTTTACATGCTGCCTCTAGGGAACATAATCAGGAAACACGGGATTAATTTTCACTGTTATGCAGATGATACACAGTTGTATCTATCCATTAAGCCAGAATGACCACATAAAGAAACCTAGTGCCTGCATTAGTGACATCAAGATTTAAATGACAGTTAATGACCTCCTCCTAAACCCAGAAAACACTGAGGTCATTATACTAGGTCCAAAATACCTCAGAGATACCCTACCTGTTCAGATGGTCTCCCTGGATGGTGTAAATATAGCCTACAATCCCACAGTTAGAAACCTGGGGGTTTTATTTGACCATTATTTATCATTTAAGGCTCACATATCACAGGCTTGTAAAACTGCATTTTTTCACCTACGCAATATTTCTAGGATAAGAAACATATTATCAAGAAGTGATGCTGAAAAACTCATCCATGCATTTGTTACGTCTAGGCTGGATTACTGCAACTCTTTGCTAGCAGCATGTCCTAAAAGTTCTTTAAAAAGTCTTCAGCTTGTTCAAAATGCAGCAGCTAGATTGTTAGCAGGAACCAGCAGAAGAGAACACATTACTCCTGTGTTAGCTTCACTTCACTGGCTCCCAGTTCAATCTAGAATCAAGTTCAAAATCCTCCTGCTAACCTTTAAGGCCTTGAATGGTATGACCCCATCCTATATTAAAGATCTCATAGAGCCTTTCCAACCAAACAGAACACTTCACTCACAAAATGCAGGACTGCTTGTGGTTCTTAGAATCTCTAAAAGCACAGTTGGAGGTAGAGCCTTTATCCACCAAGCTCCTGTTTTATGGAATAAACTCCCAGCTCATGTAAGAGACGCCGACACAGTTTCTACATTCAAAGTTAGACTTAAAACATTCATCTTTGGACAGGATTATTGTCAGACTAGCTAACAATCAGAGATTATTTAACTTACTGCTCCTCTTCATCACCTACTGTAATTGGGGGAATAATTATAATTTTCATCACATTCATTATACAAACTTCTCCACTAACCAGAGGAAAGATGGTCTGATTAACCGGGCCATGGCGGTCCATTCCCTCTGTTTAGTGGGATTAGATTAATAATATATATTGACATGCTAAACCTTTAGATTTTTATTATCTATGACTATTATTATTAATATTATTACCATAATATCTGCCATATTCATGCTCCTCTTTCTTTATCGCTGGGATGGAAGATCTTCTGAGGTCAAAGGGGTTCTTGTCTTGAGAGGAACCAACAAATCTTTAAAGGTTTTTTTTTCCAAACCCGGATGGATGAATAATGTTCAGGAGAAGAAACATGGGAAGATCATTAATTTAAAGCTGCTTTTAGGTCTTCATGTTTTCATGCTGAACATCAGTGATGCTCTCCTGAAGCTCAGTCAGTGGAGGCCAGGAGCTGGGGGGAGATTGGAGAATCATGTTGTGTCATAGGGAATCATGGAGGAGCAGCATGGGTGTCGACATTGGGGGTGACGGGTGGGGTGGAGTGTAAGGACCAACACAGTCCTGAACAGAAACACGTGGTTATGTAAGAGCTGACAGTCTCGCTTGTGTGCACCACGAGCGCGCTCACCTCACTCATTCTGGAACATGCAGTGGTGGTGGGGGGAGGGGGGGGGGGGGGCTCAAGTTATTCATAAGAGCAAAAGAATCAATGAGAAACTTAACTGCCCCCCCCCGCATCTGGTGGAGATATGGAGGAGGATGACCTCTACTGCTCACTGCTGCTATTACACCCATCGAACTGATCCAAAGACCCTTTGAGATCCTCAGGAATTGAACTGCTTCAGTCTGGAAACAAGAGCTGACGTTTCTCTGCTTTGGTTCAGTGTCCTCTCTGTGAGGCAGATCCAGAAAGAAAGTTCAAGACTGAAGCTCCTCATGTAGATGTCTTCCAAGCATCTCCATCAGATCAGAGACAAAGCAGGACTTCCAGAGCAGCAAAATCAGGCGCTGATCACTGACCTCTGCTGGACAAACGGAGGAATAACTTTCTGTTTAAAGTCAATGAGAGCCAACCAGAACCAGCAGAGGAAACATCCACCAGGAAGAGTGGTGGGACCAGTTTAGAAAGTTCTGTCAGCACAAACATGATGGTGTTGTCTGTGAAGAACGGCGCTGCAGATGACATTGTCTGACTGTTAGAATGTGTGGATACATTACGACTGGAGCTGTGGGCGGGCCTTCTGTCCAGAAGTGTGACAGACATTAAATTCCACATTTCCTGCTCTGCCCCCAACCTGCACTTCCCTGAGATTCAGTCATGAACATCTGCAGCCGCTCAGCTCTCTGACCTTTGACCTGATGTTTCTTGCTCTCCAGGGGGCGGCGCAGCAGGTGACGGGGTCAGGAGGCACCACCCTCACCTTGACAGGAAGGTCAAGGTGGTGCGACTGTCGGAGGTGTACAGCATCCTCAGACTCCCCCCAAACGCAGAGGCCTGTCCCATGGTGAGTGCCCCTCCTGCTGTCAATCTGCTCTAAGATCTGCGTTAAGCTCCGCCCTGCTCACAGGAGAACATGTCGGCGTTCTGCGTGGAGAGCCAGGACGGAACGCTGGTGTTTGCTGCCCTCAAAGACGACTGCGTGGACTGGGTGGACAAACTGTGTCTCAGCAGCTTCAAGGTAGTTTGAAGTATTCTCTCTGAACTTCTCTCATGGTCATGGTCATGGTCAAGGTCATGGTCGTCTCATGACCTTCTCTGATGTGTCTCAGACAGGAAACAGTTCAGGAAACGTTCCGACTCGCATGGAGGAGAACCAGATCTACGCCTCTGCAGATGAAGGTAGGACCTCCTCCCAGTGGTTTTATCAAACGTAGGTTTGTTCCCGTTCATTCATTCAGTCTGTGTGTGAGGGGGGGGCTTCATAAAATAAGAGAGTCTGAAAATGTCTGATGGAGAAGCTCAGAATCAAAACTTCTTTTGTTCAGGAATAAAGTCCAGTTCTCTTCTGATCTGTGTGGCCTGAACTTTTGGGAAACTTTGATTTAATTCAGTTCAAATATATTTCCACAGCCGTCTCAATGGGCTTCACACCAGTATTTGTACAGAAGAACATAAAGCCAAGCATAAAACAGAAACAATAAGTGGTTGTTAAACTAAACGAAACAGATTAAACTAAGCTGGCATCCCTGACCTTTGACCCTCCTTCTCTGTGAGCAAAAACTCATTTTGGTGAAAAAAAGAAGAAACTTCAGGGATGTCCACATGAAGGAGTGATCCTCTCCCAGGACGGACAGGTGATGTGCCAGAACTGTTAAAGAAGAATTACTTTATCTAACTCTACAACCACACGTTAGAATAGTGTCGCAGATGGACTTCATTCCGATGGAACTGGGGGGCAGCTGGAGGTGTGAGACGAGCCAGAGGCGAGGTCCACGACCAAAAGCAGAACCACAGACGATCCGCCTGGAATCGCCCAGAGGGGCGCAATATTCTGACCAATAGAATGACTGAATAATAGCTGTTTATTTTCTCTGTAGAGTCTAGTCAGTGTCTTAATCCCTTCAATACACATTATATGGTTTACACCATACAGTCCACTATAGAGCGCATCCAGCAGTTTGTAGAGCTGTCCAAATCTACAACTCCAAAATCGAGTCTCCTGGATCCACAATGCATTGCGCTTGAACAATGTCAGCAAAAAAAAAAAAGTATTTCAATGTATTTTTACCGTTAGCTTTTTCTCCATCAGAACACGGTGAACTATAAAATGCTTGTGTTGATTAAGTTTTCACTTTGTGAATCATATTCACCGTTTAGAAAAAACAAGTAGTGAGCATGGTGTCTGCATTGCTTTTAAAATCCGGGGCAGTAGAGAGTCGTTTTTTTAGAGTTTAAGGAGCAGGGAGGGAATTCAGACCCAACCTATGGGATTTTGGCTTCTGGGAACCAGCAGATACTTCCTGTTTGGAAGTCCAGTTCTCACTGTACATAAGCAGCAGGGGAGGGGCTAATTCAAACAGACTTTTTCTGCTTTGGTTGATCAGCTGTAAACGTTGGATGCCGGGTGGGGGTTGGGGGTGCATCATAAGAATACCCGCCTTCTAAATATAAAAGCAAACGTCTCTCGTTTTCCACCTGAGATGAATGAAGCTTTATTCAAACTCCCGTCTGCTGCTGCTGAGGTTCTGCTGAGTCATCACTAGCATTACACAGTCACCCTGGAGGTCAAACTCCACTGCATGTTGGGGTCACGCTGATGCTCTCCTCCCCCCTCCAGCCCCGCAGTTCTGGGTGGTGGTCCAGAAGACGGAGGCTGCGGCTCGCTGCGGTCTGGAGGGCTCCTTCTGGCTGGAGGTGGGTGGAACCTCGTTGCTGCTCAGAGAAGCCCAGGAGAAGAATCTGGTTGGAGAATGGCCATACGAGCAACTGAGGAGATATGGGAGCCATCAGGTATTCTGACCGACCCCCCATGCAGACTTTTGTGCCTGACAGCTTGACCTCACCGCTGTCCTGTTGCCCACCCCCAGACGATCCTAACCATCGAAGCGGGTCGGCGCTGCAGTTCTGGTCCTGGAATCTTCTGCTTTGAAAGCTCTCAGGTTGGAAAGATCTTCTCTCTGATTCAGAGCAGCATCAAGCAGAGAGCCCCCCCCTCTGCCCCCCTGACTCACCTGCAGCCCTGCTCCCCCCTCCCCAAAACACCCAGCATGGCAGCAGTTCTGGAGACCAAGCTGAAGATCCAGGACAGGAAGTCCCCATCCTTGGAGGGCCCACAGGAAGACCGGGGGGGTCAGCCGGACACCACTCCTGCTCCCATAACACTCATGCCCCTCCCACTGCTGCCAACACAGACCCCCCCATCCAGGAGAGGCCCAGTCCACCAGTCAGATGGGATTTATGCTGATCCGGTTGAGTGTGCCACGCCTACCATGAAGCCCCTCCCAACCAAGGCGCTGTACATCGACCCCGCCAGCGTCCTTCCTCTGAAACCCCCGGGGGGCGCTATTGGCGCCCTGTCACAGACAGACCAGCGAGATTCTGTTTATTCTGAGGTGTTGGACCGGGTCAGCCCTCATCAGAACCAGAAGAGCGCCGACCAGAAAACCGAAAAAGCAGAAGAACCCGTCTACACCGAGCCCACAACGGGGGCGGAGCCATACCCTGACAGAACTGGAAACAAACCCGAATCGTTTGCTCACCTCTACGCCAAAGTCTGTAAACCAGCGCCGCCAAGTGGGCCGTCCCCCGAGAACGAGAGCAGGTCCAGCACCACCCCTTCCCCCACTAGTCTGACCGGAGGTGAAGAACCACTGGATGACATCATCTACGAGAACCTGGGCATCATCTGACCCAAGGTCAGGAGGAACCTCCTCTAGGTTCTGCTCAAAGTGATCCGGAGTTCTCTGCGTTTTCTGACTGAAGTCTCCAGAACCCACCAATGACAGCTCCTCTCTGACACGGTCACTTTTTCTGCTCATTCATTTGACCTTAGGCTGACCTCATTGCGACCTTAGAATGACTTCATCGTGA
>BSAI01000119.1:385698-398010 GCA_036245035.1 Adrianichthys oophorus | reverse complement strand
GGGGGGGGGGGGGGGCTCAATGCACTTACACCAAGAATAAGAGAGAGCGCTCACAATGGTCAATAAGTGCACAAAAAACTATTTTTTTCTTTTATCTGAGGTTAAAAACACTGACAAGACATCCATTGTCAGGCAATGAAATGATAGAATACTGTTACTGTAAAACTAGACCCTTAAAAATACTGATGGTGAGCAGCCGAGATGCACCTGAACGCAGCACAAGTCTGCAGGAGACGGTGGCGTCCACGCCGTGTCACCTCACTGTTTCTGCAAACTTCTAGAAAACAAATCGACAGCGAATGCACTCCCATTGAAAGAGATTCTCCTGAAACGCTTCTCTCCTGGCTTTCTACTCTTCCAGGATCCATTTCCATTATTCTCCATCGCAGCTTGGCCCCGCCCCTGTCCAACTTTGGCATGTCCCTGCATGCTGGTAGAATGGAAGCTCCGCCTCTTTTCAGAAGGCCTTGCATGCTGTGGGATGCCAGCGGCGCCCCCGGTGGGGTTTGGCAATGACGGCTTCTTTCGCTTCACCTTTTGGGTTAAAGCCGTGTAAACATGACGCAGACGTTTCCGTTTCTGGAATAGAAAAGCCGTTCTGACATCCGTGCGCCGCGGTGCGTGTTCATCAGTCCTGTTTTGCAGATTTCTTTGCATCAAACTGAAACTGAAAACCGAAACGTTTGAACAGAACCTGATATGCTGTCGCCTTTATTGTCAAAACAGCTGACTCAGAGATTTAGCAGCTTCAATCAAATGCAGGTTTGATTCAAAAAGATTCTTTTTTTTCCTGTGAGCGCACCTGAGCGGACATGTTGGCCCCGCCCCCTGCAGACTCCTCCTCCCGGCTGCTGCCTCACCTGTTCACATATATGTATATCTTTATACAGAGCTGATGCAGGTGCAGTGTGTAATACTGCCCACACGAAAGACAAAAAAACACGTTTCTTTTTCTAAATAAATAATTTCACATTTAAAAAGTCTCAAAGATTTAAAGTTGATAATAAAATAGTGAGATGTCATCGGTGTAAAGAAAAAGATCAAAGAGTTATGGCTCAGAGTGACGGTGGTGCTGGAGTGTGTGCATGTGTGTGTGCTGGTAGTCTCTTCTATTCAAACTGACATCTTCCCGGCGACTGAACAAAAGCCCGGATCATCTCACCGGACTCTGACGTTCTGACTCTTCAAACTCAGAGCTGCTGACCTCCTGACCTCACAAACTGGGAACCTTCTGGTTCTGGTTCTGAAGAACCTGGAGCCTTCCTCCACCATTAGCTCGCTCACATCCCGTCTGTTCTCGCCCTGCAGAACCTTCGTGGTTCTGACCTGCATCTTCTCAACATCTCGCCACCTTTTCCTCCGTTTCTTCATTCCGTTTCTGGCATCTTTTGAAACTTTTGGTCACTTTCAGTTTGGATGAAAACAAAAGAAGTTCTCAGATGTGTGTGGGACCGCTGAAGCGCGGGTTCGTCACATGACGTGTGGAACATCCGCCCCGCCCCTCCGTAAGAAACTACACAGAAATGAGTCCAAAATGTGGTCCAAATACCTCAAAACGTGAAAAACATCTCCAGACGGACGGATGAGACTTTGTGCTGCTAAGATGTGCTGCTTCTGAGAAAGAACCACACGTTTATACAATCTGTGGTGGGGGGGTTCTTTAGCTGCTTACTCTGCGCCTTTCCCTCTACCTGGGACAACATCTAATGAAGGGGGGATAAAATAAAGGACGGGGGAGGGAGGGGAGGAGATGGCAAAGCCCCCGGCTGTTACCCGGGGGGGGGGGGGGGCATTTCATCAGGGACCTAATTTGTCTGCAACAGCAGCCATCAAAGTGTTGAAACGACACGAAACAGCATGACACCACCGGACAACACCGCCTGCACGACACCAACCATTCAGTCACATCAATGTGTGTGTGTGTGTGCGTGTGTGAGCTGCAGCTGACCCCCCCACACATTACATGATGACCTCACAGACACCGCTCTCATCCACCTGTCTGCAGGTCACTCCTGATGGGCACCACAAGAGGGCGCTGTGGGGTTAAAAAAAGATGGATTTTCTTTGGGTTCCTGGTTTTTGGCGCCGCTCTGTCACACCGGTTTGGTTCTCAGATACTAGTTGGGTTTTGGGAAGCGGGTTCTTCATGGTGGTGGAGCAGGTGCCTGGAGTCAGCTGCAGACACGAGAATGATGGAGGTGTCTGTGTGTCATCATTGATCTTCTGCCTCCTCGTGTCTGTGTGTGTCTGTGTGTGACAGGTAAGTGTGTGTCTTTTCTGGCGGCAGCGTGTCTATGTGTAGGCATTCAGGCGTTCTTTGGAGCGCGTGGAGTGGATGTCATGCAGCTCCTGCTCTTCTTTGGACTTGATGTCCTCGTACTTCTGCAGCCGGCTGGCGTCCTTCAGGTAGCCCCAGTTGGCGGCCAGAGCCATCAGGAAGTGGACCTGTGAGGAGGACCAAAGCAAAAAGGAGTCAAAGTCGATGAGGAAACCAGCTGCAAGACTCAGATCTTCATCCCTGGACCAGGGTTGAGCTGCCCTGATGAGATGAAGACCCGAGGAGATGCAGATTCCCAGGACCAGCTCTGACATTACACACGCCGCATTTAATACTATCTCACAGCCCGTCTGACGGGATCCTTCCCCTCTCCTACAGGTGTGCCCCAGGCCTCTGTCCTGGGGACCCTGCTGTTCATCTCTCTCCCCCACATATCCTTCATAAACCCAGCATTCACGTCCAGCAGATGATAGCTAGCTCTGCATCTCCTCCAAGCCTGATTCCACTCTCTGTAAACTTCCTTAAATTAAATAATAAATTAAAAATAAAGCTGAACTTCTCATTGTAGGAACACAGACCATCTTAAATCATCTCCATAACTTTTCTACTTCCTTTGATACCTGCTCCATCCTCCCCTTCCCACTGGTTAGGAGTCGGAGCGTCATTCTCCACAATCAAAGTGTTTATTTAAAAAGAAATCAACGTTTTTTTTAAATAAAACATCAAAGTTTAAATAAAAAAACATCAAATTGTTTTTTAAGTTTCAAAGTGTTTGTAAAAACTTCCAAATATTTTCAAAAAGCAGACTCACTAAAACAGGTAAATTTAAAGTCAAAGTCGTGAACACGGGTTTAATTAACTGTAGATTTAAAGGAAGTGCGGTGAAGTCTTCAGACCTCCGGGGAGGCTGTTCCACAGACGAAGTCCACAGTGTGGAACAAGAATGATTCTGGAGCTGTGAGCAGACCCGGACCTGAAGATCTGAGGACTCTGGGAGCTTCAGAAGGTCACTTCTGTTCAATAATCCGTCTATAAGCCGATAATAACATTGATCCGACAGCTGACTGGGACGCGGTGCAGACACTCCACAACCTGTGCCATGCGCTCCTTTCTGGTTCTGATCCAGAGCCACGGCTGAAGTTTGTCTTCTGTCATTTTATTTAGACCAGAAAGATGAGTGCATGAATGTGCACTGGCCCTGTCAGAACCAAACAGAACCGTCACTTCTGGACCTCTGGCTTGTGACAGGATTCCTAACATCTTTTAGTCAAACTCTTGTGTTCCTGGATCCTGGTGTGTTTCTTCTGCTTCATAGGAAAACATTTGTCCTGACAGGTTTGAAATCACTGGTGATCTCTTTGAACCGTCTTCTACAATCGTCTAGAACTACGGCTTTAGTAGAGTTTTTAACTGTGACCAGAGTGAAACGTATCAACTAAAGGATGTTGTCAGCTTTGATACCATCGCGATGCCGGAGGTCTTCCAAGCTTCAACCAAACTGTCAGATAACAAACCCCTGGGCTTGATGGGGTTATGGTGAGCACGTACAGCTTACCAGTCCAAAGGTGTTTTCCTTTCCTTGTTTACTTGTTACCATGTGTTTCACAGCACTTCTTCTTCATGGTTTTTTTACCAGACTCTATGCTAGATGTTGTATGGGGAGCATTCTTTCTCCAATTCTTTTTAACCTGTATTTGGATGAATTCTCTCTCCAACTGAAGGCTTATCACACTGGCTGTGTAGCTGGAGATCTCATAATCAATCACCTCATGTACGCTGATGATATAGTTCTGTTGAGTCCAAGTAGTGCTGGTCTTCAACATCTGTTCAGATTATGGGATTGATAAGGACACTGAGTTTAATGCAGTAAACGTATGATTAGGATTTCTAAACTAAAGAAGACAAAAATCTGAAATTCCCTGACTTCCACCTTTCTGCTGTGCTTGCATGTTGTGATAAAATAAAGTATCTCGGGCATAAAATCACTGAAGACGTGTTTGATGATGCTGATGTGTCCAGACAGTGTGGAGTGCTGTATGGCCAAGCCAACAACCTCTCATGAAAGTTTGGCTTTTGTTCAGAAGGCGTCAAGCTGACTTTGTTTAAGGCTTTCTGTTCTCCTTTGTACACAGTACATCTATAAAACAGCCAGGTTGAGAAAGCTGCAGGTGGCAGAAAATGATGCTTTAAGAAAGCCTAAACAGACAAGTGCAAGTGAGCTGTCTGTCTCTAACAGAATTAATACTTACAAGCTCTACTGCGCACCTCATATTCTAATTCATGTGTAGCTGGATTCCTGTAAAAACACGACGAGTCCGATCGGTCTGTCTGTCTGTCTGCAGGTCTGTCTGTGGACTTTTTTTATGGTCGTCACGGTTTCTTCTTTGACTGTGAAAAAAGCTGCTCTTTCAGTCAAAGCTAAAGAATGAGAGAGAGTGGGAACAGTTTGCTTCTGCTGCCCCAACAGGAGGAGACTGTCATTGCAGTCTTCCAAAATGAGCTCAGTAAGGAGGCTCAATTACTTCAGAGAAAGGTAATTACCATAAAAACCTCTACTGCCCTCTAGTGGCAGAACACAGAAGTGACTGGCTCTGCAGGAGGGGATTCAGACCCTCAACCCATCAGGGTTTTGCCTCAGATGTTTGTTGAGCAGCTTGATGGAAACAAACAGGAAATGTTCCTGCAGAGAGTTAGTTCTATGTTCTTCAGGGAACTGAAACTTCTCAAACTTCATGAATGAAGCAGATGTTTCAGCCGCCAGAGTTAGTGTCATTCTCTATGAAGACAGAAGAGGGCGATATAGAAAGCCACAAACACCTGCTCAGAGCCCCTAAACCTGCAGGGGGTGCTACCGAGCTTCAGAAATGCAGAAGGAACCAGAGCTAACGCTCAAAGAACATGGTCCTCACCATGGCGATGACTGCGGCCCCTGCCCCCGCCAGAGCGCACACAAACAGGTGGAAGGTCAAGTCAAGCTGCGGGACACAAACACGCGTTACGGTGATGCTGCTGTCCTCACAAACACACACATGCACGCCACTCACCTCGTTGGATTCGCACATCTTGACAAACCTCTCAGATGCCGTGCACAGCTTCCTGTCCTCAGAGATGGTCACCGCTCCTGAGAAGGAACACCGTTCAATTAAGAAGCTTAAGAGCTCCATATTATATGCAGGACGGACCTGGGTCGAATCGGACCGGACCAGGCCCGCCAGGATGGACTCAGACAGAATTAGGCTGAACCGGGCCAGCCGTCTGGTTTCTAAAGGTCCAGACAAACAGAAGGTTGTGTAAAGTAGCTGGACGTGCAAACGCTTTATTTATGTGCTGAAGAAGAAGCAAGGGTTCTCGCTGCAAAAACAGGCTTGAGACAAAAAGTCAAAGGACACGCCTCCGTTAGGTTACTGATAACAGATCAGGACACACAACTGAGTGCAGGCTGATGCAGAGAAAGAGACACGAACGCACGCGCCGCACACTTGGATTTGAACCCACATCATGTTCTGAACTGGAATCTAGGCAGTGTTTCAAAAGGAGTTCCAGGTCAGGGGTTGGGTTCTCTTGAACATGGCTGTCTGGCGCTGAATGTGGACAGTGTTTACAGGGGAGGCCCAGGAACACTGTAGTCGTCCCTCGCCATATCGTGCTTCGGTCTCGCAGTTTTTCATCTAAATTTGACCTGCTGTTTTTAACAGTGCATTGTGCTCTGCATCCTGATTGGCTGTAGGCCTTGTCAATCTACCTCCACAATGCTGGGCGTGTATTGAAACGTGCAGGAGCAGCATCACTCATGGATGCCTTCCTAACGTTTTAGCATAAAAAATATGAATTGATGAAAAGCGCAAACATTTTAGTGGTTTAGGATTTTTTTTTACATAAATTTGGATTTTTTTTCGGTCTAAAAGTCCATCAGAGGATAAGAAGTCTTTGAGTTGAGTCATCATCTGAACTCTTTACCACTGGAGCTGTCAATGGTCACACCTAAATAACCGACCACAAATCTTTGACTGTTCATCCAATCAAAGTGAATAAGCTGATCATCACAAGGAGACAACGGCTTTTCATTCCAGTTTTGCACCAGTTTATGTAAAAGTGTTGCACGTTTTTGCACAAAGCTGCTTTTCTCTGCGACAGAATCGACAGGAATTAGATCAATAGAGTAACAGTAGATCAACGAACGGTCACGTTGGAGCTAAAGGGTTAAACCCTCTGAACTGAGGAGACTCTTTTTGAGCTTAATCATGAAAACACTGCTTATAGGGAAGCACGGCAGTGGCACCTTCATGGTATGGGAAGGATTCCTGCATCTTAATAACAGTTTGCTTTGTCGTGAATGTCTGTACATCTGACAATGGAGTCTGAACAAAAAAAACCGTCAGCATCACTTCAACTAAAAAAGGTGTCTGACCCCCTTCAGGTGGGGGCAGTACTGCACTTCCACAGATCCAGGTGTGAACGTACCAAACTGACGCAGGTCCAGGCAGAGGTTTGCTTTGTCCACCAAGCTGGTGTTCTGACACATGGACCAAACATTGAAGTACATGAAGACCGGCAGGCTGGTGAAGGCCGTCACGCCCAGCCACACCAGGAAGAACAGGTAGGCCAGGAACATCAGCTGTGGACACAAGGAGGAGGCAGGATGAGAGGCAGCATCCAGCAGGTGGTTCCAGGACATTCAGGTTCTGAGGGTTTGGGTCAGGAACTGCTGGTGAAGGAGTCAAAACACATAAAGCTTGTGGAGGAAGGAGAAGGTTTGAAACCAGAAACGTCAGCTCCATGAGGAGGAACTTCCATGAAGACTGAAAACAGAACTTCTCAACGTATGTGTGACAGAAGGCGGGATTCTCAGCAGGAGGATTCGTCTGCTATCCCGCGTGGGTATCGGGGGGCCCTGGCTGCAGCTGTCTCACCTTTGGCAGAGCTGTTGGTGTGGGGGTGACCGGCGTTCTCCCTCTTTTTTCATTCCATCATCCGCCTCAGTAGAACATAAACACTCACCTTTGAACTAATGACAGAATGAGACGCAGTACGTGTGTTTGTACGCATTAGTGTGTGAGCTGTAGTTGTATTGTGTACATGTTAACGTGTTTGTATGTGAAGAGCTTTGGAGCCAACAGGTATGTTTGTAACATTGGAGGAAAAAAAAGGACACAAACACAATCAAGTTTAGCCTCAAATACAAAAGGGGTTTACACAAATCTACACTTTGTGTGTCTGTAACAGTAAAATGTGTCCAACACCGGAGGCCTTCAGCAGTGATCTGTTTGCTGAGCTGTTGGACAGAACAAGTTAAGAAAAAACGACGGCGGGAATGTCTATTGGAACAGAAGTCTGATCACTGCGCATTTGCGCTTCTGAACGTTTCTCAAGTTGTTGCAGTTTTTCAGTTTCCTTACGAATGCAGTCAGGCAGCGTCCGCAGGCGGTGATCTTGAACTCGCCATACAGATCCCGGATGGCGCCGGTGGTGAAGAAGCCCTCCACCAGCAGCAGCACGCCGAACACGAAGAAGCCAGCGGCCAATCCGTAAATGATGTACTTCAGGATATTGATGCTGCGAGGAGCACACACAAACATTTAAGAGGTCAGGATTTCCTTCTTCTGGTTCATTCATGTGTTTCTGGGGACCAGCCTGGTGGACTGGTGGAACCAGATGGTTGTCTGCATGGTTCTTCAGAAACCCTGAACCCTCTGCAGGAGGATGCCATGCAGATGTGGTGCATCTACAACTATGGATCTGAATAGATGTCACTATTCAGAGATCCCAATAAAAAACTAAATGTGGTTTGGTTCTGCATGAAGCTCTGCTGTGCACAGATCCTTCTGCGTTTGCTCTTCAACAACACAGCTCTTATTTTGAAAATTTTCAGTTACTCTTTGCTTTCTACGTGTGTTTTAGCAGACATTTTTCATCAGTTAAAGTTCCTTTATGTGTTTTGAACGACTCTTTTTCTGAAAGCAGATGCTGCTTTGGTGTGAAGATGGTTCTGTTCAGAGGAAACCCTGAAGTTCCTCTGCAGCATCACAAACACTCACATGGTGAAGACGTCCAGAGAGCCTCCAGCAGCCGGGACCACGTCAAAGTAGCTCTGGAGGATGTTGACGGTGCCGCTAAGGGCTTCGTGGCCACACCCACAGAACAAGGCCACGCCCATGTAGAGGAGGATGGTGGCGATGAGAGACGCCCAGGGAAGGCTGCCCACACATCGCTCGCAGCACTCCTTACAGCCTGGAAAGAAAACCAGGCCGTTAGTTCAGAGGCGACTCCAGAAACAGTCACTCAAAGCTTTTTGTTCGGCTCAGATTTAAACGGGCCGTAAAAGACAGATTTCAATGGTTAAACTATTCGGTTATGATCCAAACGAAAACCTTCCTCCTGATCGGCTCCAACAAACAAACAAACCCCAGAAACTCACTGCTGGCTCATTTTGCTGCCTTTTTATTCTTAAAGATTTAAAGAAGCACTAAGAGCGGCAACACCGCCCCCACCCCAGCTTAGACCAGGGCAGCCGCCTAGGGCGCCTGTGCCCAGGGCCGGTCCTGGTTCGATCCCCTCCACTAGGACGTTTCCGCTGAACTACATATGTGCCTCTCAACACAAAAAAAGATCTTTAATCAGAAGGGAACCAGACTCTTCCTGGTTCTGCAAAGACTCAGCTGGAGAACATCTGCTGCCTCTCCACGGTTCTGTCAGGAACGGAACAAAACTAGAGCTCAATCCCATTTACATCAGCAAAGATGAAATCCGCACAAACCACAGGAGAAGTCCTTCAAAATAAAACAGGAAGTAGACACAGAACAAAAAGGCACATTCAGACCAGGAGATCTTCATCCATTCTATATTTCATGTTTTTTAATTAAATTATTTATCGTCGTTGTTTGTAGTTGTAAACTGTTGATGTTGCAGCTTTTAAATTTCCTTTGGCTCTCATCTCTTTGCTTATCTTCATCAGACCTGCAGCCGCTCTCGCACAGCCTTTAGTTCAACGACTGATTCATCTGTCTGTTATGTGTCTGATTGACAGGTGTCTCAGGCAATCGCAGCCTGCTGCTCCTTACCCCTCCCCAGACTCAAAGGAGAAAATAAAAACACTGATCAGAGAAGATCCTAAATCCTGTCAAAGAGAAAGAACAATAACTGTTTCACGCACGCCCTCACTGCTCGTGCACATGTGCGTGTGCACGTGTGAGTCATTATTAGGTAGAACTGACCGGCCTTGTTGCCATGCAAACAGGGGTGTGGCAGAAGCCTGCTGACCCACTTTGGCTGTAGCGTTGTCATGGTAACAGAGCGGCTCTGAGAGCGCTACAGTCCCAGCGATGCATGCTCAGACACACGCAAAAAGCTCTCATCTTCACCAACAGCCCCCGTTCTCAGTGTGTCAGAGCGAGGAAACGTGCACAGGCGAGGGCGCGGTGGCGCAGGAATAAAGATGGCGGCCAGCAGAAAGACTGCATCTCCCGCCATCATACAAAACATGAAAAATAACGGTTTTGTTCATTTGTGAGTCAGAGTATGCAGCTCACGCAATCACAAAGTTGCAGCACCGAGGGGAGGGGGGCTCTCTGTGAGTGTGTGTTTAGGGTAGGGGTAGCAGGGGGATCTTTATGTGTCCTCTCATCCTTACATTTGATTTGTGTCGTCACATTCCGTTTGTGCTCCCACACCCCTTTTGTGTTCTTGTCACATCCATATTGTGTCATAACGTACCATTTGCGTTGTCATTGTTCTTTTTTTTCATAACATTCTGTTTGTATCGTCACGTTCTGTTTTTGTTCTCACATTTCATTTGTGTCACCATGTTTCATTCCTATAGTCACCCCCCTTTGTTCCATCGTTCCATTTGAATAATAATGTTGTGATCTGTCCACAGAGTTTTTTGGGTTTTCTGTATCATCAGTTGATCAGATGTTGGCAGAACTTTCTGGGTTCTTCTGGTTTTATCAACACGTTTGATGGTTTGCTGCTCTGGAGTCCCGTTCAGTCCTCTAATCACCATTTTCTTCAGCTTCATTGCTTGGTAACCTTATGAAAGATCATATCTGTGTTCATAAGGACGCTGAAGCTCATGTAATTTCTGTTTTCATTTAGCTCATTGTCCTCACATGAGGGGGCAATGGAGGCGGCCCGGTATGGTTTCACCACCGCAGCTTAGTGTTGATTCAGCAGCTTTTGATCCAGAAAGTTCTGCTGCTGGTTAGACAGAGACCTCTTTGGATGCAGGTGCCTGCTGGGAGTGGGGGTGGGGGGTTTGCTTTGTGCCTTGTTCAAAAGCACAACGGCCGTAAATCCTGGAATTTGAACACATCAACAGCTGATCAATCTACTGATCCCATAAGAAACTTCTTTAGATTCCACAGTCACTCATCATTGAGGTGTTTTTATGGGATGGATTGATTATTATATTATTCTAATGGTTTCATGAAGCTCTTAGGGCCAAGGTGTTCATGATCTTTAGTGTTGAACTTGAATCTTTTAAAGAGTAAACGCCGTCAGAAGAAGCTGTTTCAGGTTCAGTATTTTTCTCTATTATCCTGAGAGATAAAGATGGACTGACCTTCCAGGTGAGAAACCCAGAGCGTGTCAAAGAACCCAAAACTCCTGAAATGAAGCAGCTAAAATGAAAAAAAAAAAACATAAACAAAACTCTAAAACAAAAATATAAAGAATAAAAATGTTCTTCTGGCGATGCACAGATTTATACTTTCACATCAAAGAATTTGTTTTACTGACAAACCAATTAATTAATTTAAAAAGTTCTAACTTCAACATGAGGAAATATTAATAATATAATCATAGTATATAATCATAATATTCATATAGCTTAAGTTAACACAAACAAATCTGCATAGATTTTCACATAATTAAAATAATTAGATATAATTATTATAATTAGAATTATTATTAATTAGAATAATTTAGATCCAACATTTTATGAATTACTTTAACAATTTTTTCACAAAGTTAGAGAAACGGGAACAACGACATGTTTAATAAATAAAACACCAAAGCTAAGCTGCTAGCATAGTGTTTTAGTTGAACATCATTGATTTAAATCTATAAAGTCTAAAATTATTTTTTATTTACAAAAGTTTAAACGATTAAAAAAAAAACAATTTTGTCATCATTTTCAACAAACCAAGTTCTGATTTTAAAAACACATTAAAGATTTAAGCTCTATTAAGATCAAAAACACACACACTGACACACAAAACACACACACACACACACACAGACAACCACAAACACAAAAACGCCCACAGACTGAGGCTCATTAGGGAATTATTTTCGTCATTCATTTTAGGCCTAACAAACAATGTGTGTATGCGTGTGCGCAGATCACAAGAGGGGGGGGTTCACACTGACACACAAATACACAAAGTGAGAGAGGCTACAAAATGGCCTGAAGATGCACTCAGGAGTCAAAGTGCTGCTCTAATGGAAAATGACAAGTTCAGCCCAACTGAACCATTAGGACAAGAACACGCATGACCGCACTAACCACAGCGCTCACACGTGCACACACACACACACACGTGGACTGGAATGGTGCGATGTGACACAAAGACACACAACAACCTAGTTTTCTAGAAGTTTGTATCTGAATGCCAGTGGTGGACAGCAGGTGAGTGACCCGCAGACAAGAAGACGGATGATAGACGTGAGGTTTGCCCCGCCCACTTGAAGAGCATTCCACAAAGTTTAAAGTTCTGTTGGTTTCAAACTTTTTGAAGTTTGAAAACATCAAATAAAACATTCTGCACAGATTAGAACTGATCAAATCCAAGCGGCAGATGTTCATTTTAACACGCCTCTGGTCTTCTGAAGAACTGCAGATTCTGGGTTTTGTTCAATCAAACTGACAAACCAAGAGATCAAAACACTGAGGGTTAGACTCCAACAGAACTCTAGACACTCCAGGATCTGGTGGTTCTGCTTCAGCTTCTGTCTATGATTCTTCTGTTCTATAGTTCCTCTGATGGTTTTCTGATGGTTCCTTTGATAGTTTTCTGATGGTTCCTCTGATGGTTCCT
>BSAI01000119.1:361939-384392 GCA_036245035.1 Adrianichthys oophorus | reverse complement strand
TGGTTCCTCTGATGGTTTTCTGATGGTTCCTCTGATGGTTTTCTGATTGTTCCTCTGATGGTTTTCTGATTGTTCCTCTGATGGTTTTCTGATTGTTCCTCTGATGGTTCCTCTGATGGTTTTCTGATTGTTCCTTTGATGGTTTTCTGATTGTTCCTTTGATGGTTTTCTGATGGTTTTCTGATTGTTCCTCTGATGGTTTTCTGATGGTTTTCTGATTGTTCCTCTGATGGTTTTCTGATTGTTCCTTTGATGGTTTTCTGATTGTTCCTCTGATGGTTTTCTGATTGTTCCTCTGATGGTTTTCTGATGGTTCCTTTTCATGATTTCTGATTGTTCCTCTTATGGTTTTCTGATTGTTCTTCTGACGTTTATCCACGGTTCCTTTGATGGTTTTCTGATGGTTCCTCTGATGGTTTTCCGATTGTTCCTTTGATGGTTTTCTGATGGTTCCTCTGATGGTTTTCTGATGGTTTCTCTGTTGTTTCTCCGATGGTTTCTCTTATGGTTCCTTAAGGGTCCTCCTGTTGGGTAGAGATCGGAGCCCTCTGTGTATTCTTAATCGGATAAGGAGACCAGGGTTTGATCGATGGCTCCCTCTTTTTCTTCCTCAAGATCTGACTTTGTCTTTGTGGTTTGGGTGGCGCCCATCTTCTCTGATGGTGTCTTTAATCTCCGGTGGGCTTCACCCTGAAATCCTCTTCAAAGACTAGGTCTGCTGTGGGATCTTTTGAGTGAAGATATGGATCATTTAGAGAAAAAATGCTTTGTGTTAAGATGATTTAGGTCAAGAATCCCTCTGAGCAGAGGAAGAACATGAACGTTTTGATGATTCTTTAACCTTTTTCAAAACCAGAAAACCTGAAATGAGAGAAGAACACGGAGGCTGTGACTGCAGGCCTTTCTTAAGCTGGAGGAGCAGCAAACCTGCAGTGTTTTGTGTCCTCCCACTTCCCCGTCGGAGAAGAAATTATTCATGTGAAGAATGTTCAAGGAACTGCCTGGTTCCTCCATCAGGGTGGGTGCTGTACCCCCACCCCCTCATCGCTGTGACAGGTTGTGGTCATGATGACGCTCTCTCAGGTGCAGAGGACAGAGGCAGAGAGCTGAGTCCAGGAGCAGAAGATGAAACCGGATCGTCTGAACCTCCTTGGAGCTGCGAGGCCTCAGGAGAGTCACGTTTTATATTTCATGTTAGTGTCGGTTTATGAAATGTTCTGCTGCTGTGCAAAGTGCATTTATATTGACGTTCTGCACTCTCCATGAAGTTCCTTTCTATTAGCGGTCATACTAATGAAATGGATCCAGGATGGGTTTCTCTGCAGAGCTCTGCTGCACATCCATCCTGCAGCAGCTGCTGAGCAGAGGAAGACCTTAGCTGGTTTGTGTGTGTGTGTGTCTGTGTGTCCTTTTATGAGCTTCTCCCCAGAAAGAACCTTTCAGGATGAGGAACATCCTGAAGTTCCTTTCTATTAGCCTTTGTTTAGGTCTTCATCTACTTTTTGATGGAGACCTTATCCAGGTACAGTTCTGGAAACGTTCTCAGAGGTGTGGTGACCTAGATCTATGAAGCCGAAGAAAATCCACATGCAAACCAGGAGAACACACAAACTCCACACAGAAAGAGCCCAGCGGGGATTTGGATCAGGACCTACTCAGTGTGAGGTGAGGAGGATACCCACTACACCACCGTGCTGCCCCATAGGGGGTAGAATTTCCCAGGTTTCCATTGAAGACGCTTCTCTGACACTTGAAGCATCTGCTGCCTGTTCTGGGCGTGGTCAGGTAAATGGACTCCGCCCACCTGGTCCTTGGTGGTTCATCGCAGGTGTTACACCTCAACCCAAATATGTTCTGGTAACAATCAGAACTTTTTGGACCCTGAAGGGGCTGACCTGCTAGAGGACTGAGAAGATCTAAGCTGTGATGGAATGTATCCATAAAAAGCTTTTCTTGCTCTTTTACTGACAAACATTCAGAGCAGGAACCGAGCAGATGTAAAGGATCCATGGAAGATGTGTTTCTACATTTTTACTTTCACAGCCGGAGCTTCACTGCAGTTTGCTGAAGCGGGCCTGCTCCAGTTTTCTTTGTTTCCTAATGAAAACATTTACATTTGCAGTTTATTCTGTATTTTTTGGTATTTCATGTTCAATTTGCAGAAATAAAAGCCTGAAAGTCTCATGAGGCTTCATCTTGATGAGCAGAAGCTGATCCAGAAGAAACTGAAACAAAGCTGATGTGCAGAATTTCAGATTTTTGTTGAAGCTGAAAACCTGCTGCAAGAGAATCAGTCTGAAGAGTCTGCCACGATGCCACGCTCAGCATTGATTAGACAGCACAAAACATTGGTGAAGCCTGTGGAGGCTTATCGGCGCCGCCGGAGAGGAAACCAGAGTTCCTGCAGACCCAAGAAGGTCTGGCACAACAACAGAAGCAGATGAAGATCTAAATATCAGAAAGAAACGGTTTCCAGGCAGCCAGACTCTGGTCTAAATCCCAACCAGAAACTTTAAGACGCTGATCTGTGACATCACAGGGTTTGTCCCCGCCCACATACTCATCAGCAGATTTGGGCAGTAAAACAAAAAGCTGAGGAAGACGTCTGATTTGGAGATCCTCCATTAGTCTTCTGTTGGCAGAAGCTTCCTCCAGTTCCTTCCCAGAGCTCAGATCCAGAACTCGTCATGGCATCTTGTTGGTTCTTCAGGAAAACTGATGGAAACATTTGACTTTTCTGGGAGGATCCAGACTGAACTTGACCAAAGATAAAATGTACTTTGGTTCTTTGATGCTTTCTGGTTTTGCTTGAGATGAAGTTCATGCGATTTTGTGTTTTGTAATTAAACTGAGAACATTTTGAGAAAATCAAGTTTGAAAACTAGAAGCTGTAAAGTGAAGTCGAGCTTTCATAGCTTCACGATCCATGATTAAGGAAGAGATCCTGTGATTATCATGTGAGGATCCTGTCAGGATCGTGAGGATCCTGTGAGGATCATGTCAGGATCGTGTTGGGATCCTGTGAGGATCGTGTCAGGATCCTGTCAGGATTGTGTCAGGATCCTGTGAGGATCGTGTCAGGATCCTGTCAGGATTGTGTCAGGATCCTGTGAGGATCGTGTCAGGATTGTGTCAGGATCATGTGAGGATCATGTGAGGATTGTGTGAGGATCCTGTTAGGATCGTGTGAGGATCCTGTGAGGATTGTGTGAGGATCCTGTCAGGATCATGTGAGGATCGTGTGAGGATCATATGAGGATCCTGTCAGGATCATGTGAGGATCCTGTCAGGATCGTGTGTGGATCCTGTCAGGATCGTGTGTGGATCCTCACAGATCCTCAAACCAGAGCCATCTTGGGGGTCTGGGCCTGCCTTTGCCTCTACACTCACATCAGATAAAAAATGTGAAAGCCCCGCCCATCTACACATGAAACCTTAAGCTAGAACATGAGTCTGGCCTGGTTCTGCTCGACATCCATAACCCCATTGTGAACACCTGAGCCCCTATGTGACCCACCACACATCAGAGCTGAGCCCGGTGGGTCATGAACCAGTTTCACTGATGGTCCGACTGTTTGTTCAGGTGCTTCTGTGATTGGACAGTGAAACGCTGCAGCATTCAGAGGAGAACATGAAGGTTTCTAGCAAACACAGAGTCCCCATCAAACCCCGCCTCATCTACCCCTCACCTGCCCGCCTCCTTCAAACACACCTGAGTCCCTTCAGCCTCCAAACCAAACAGAAAAGCATGAGAAGAATGAAGAGGAGGCGAAACCAGAGAAGGAGGAGAGAAGGGAGGAGGTGAAGCTGCTTCAATGGAACAGCAGAAAGAGTGGGGGGTGAAAATCCGGTTTGCTTAAACATGTCTCCTGGTTCGGTCTCTGATTGGACAAAACGGAATTCTGCCAGAAAAAATGCAGAAGTCCACCTATCATACAGAAGAAGATGAAGCCTTCACTGTGTTGCCATGGAAACAGCGCTGCAAACAGAAATGGAGGAAAATGAAAGATTGATTTTCCAGCAAACACTGGAAGCAGGAACAGGGTGTTGATGGAAGTTGGCGTGAAAGAGCCACCAAACGCAGAGCTCAGAGCAAAGGTGCAACGAAGATGATGGACACGCCCATTCAGAGCGCCATTGACAACAACAACTCTGCTGCACGAACAGAAAGACGTCACCTGCAGAGAGACGTTCATCTGGAACAGGAGGAAAAGATGGATGGATGGATGGATGGATGGATGGTGGGTGGAGACAGAAGAACAGAGAAGACAGAAGTAGCAGAAGATCCCACCTGAAAGCAAACAGAGATGAGGAAAATGGAGGGAAAGAAAAACGGAGCGCGGTGGGGGGGTCCGGGGTGGGGTGGGGGGTTTAGACAAGCGTGAAGCTTCACAATGGAGGCTAACAAAGAAAAGCCCCACGGAGGCATCAGGCACAGCGCCTCTTACCCCCCCATTCTGAGACATCCCCTCCCCACTCCCACCTCCAGCATCCATCTGTCCGTTCAGCCTCCAAAACACCCCCCCACACGCTGCTCATGAATGCGTCTGTTCATTGAAGCCCAGCGGCAGACATGGACCCCCACCCCCCACCCTGCACAAAACAACCGACCGTCGGTTCGGAACCACGAAAGCCTCCTGTCGGAACCGAGCTGAGATTATCTCGTTCCTCCAGACCCCATCCTCCGCCCCCCCTCGCCCCGTCTCCATCGCTACCTTTATCACACAAAGAACTCCCATGATGCCTCCTGGTAGAACAAAGGCAGCGCGCCGCGGCCGATGGCGGGCAGAAAAAGCGCGCGGTCCTCCTACCTTTCTGGCTCTGGGATTCATCCATGTTCTCCTCCATGGTTGCGGGTTCTAGTCCTTTGTCTGCGTCCGAGTGAAGCCGACTGCAGCCTTCCGCTCGCTGTCAGCGCCGGGTGTGTGTGTGGGGGGGCGGTGTTGGTGCTTTTCCCTCCCTGCAGATGATGGAGGATCAGGGAAGTCCCTGTTTGGACGCTCCCTCTCCTCCAGCCCCCCCAGCATCCATCCTGACCAACCAGCTGTGGACGCGGGAACCTTAACCTCTCAGCTTCAGAAAAAGAAAATGTTTCTAGATTTGATGGAATGAATAAAGGTGGTTTAGTGAGACCAGAACCAACAGAAGAGGGTCAGGTGGTGAGGATGTGGACCATCATCAGAAGGTCCACGATGGTTCTGATGTTCCCCTCAGGAACCTTGGGGTTCTGGGTCTCATCAGGTTTCAGTCAGTCCTTCCCAGCAGACTTCAGCAGAACTGTGGGTAATTTTTAAATGTCTTTATGGAGTTGTTTTTGTGTTTTTCAGTTTGGCCGTAAGGAGGTTCTTGTGTTTTTTGTCTCCAACAGTCAATCACACCGTCACTCCACCTTTGATGTTGCTCTATTGATACCATCACTAATGTGCAAATCCAGGTGTCCTATCACAGGTAAAGTGGTCCCTGGAGCGTTCTGGCTGAGGTCAGTACTGTCTTCACATCTGAGCTTCTTGATGTCAGAAAACAAACAAACAAACAGAAACGTTCTGATTAACACAAAACAGTCAAAATAATGTAAACAGCTGATAGAACTTAAAGTGTCGCTGAAGGTTTAACCCTTCACACACCAGAGATGTCACCGGTGACGTCTAAATAACACGATGTTTGACGTAAGTCTTCAACTGTTCACACCATCAATGTGAATCAGCAGATGTGATGTGAAAAAAAACAGCTTTGCACATTACTTACATAAAGTGTTGCATATCATCAGGGCCGATCAGGGTGGTCGCGGTGGAAGTTCGGGATCAGTGAGGGGTCGAGAATGTTGTCCGAGGACACCCAGGAACGCTCTACAGGTCCGTACCCCTCCCAGTCCACCAGGTATTGGAGTCGACCACCCCGACGCCGGGAATCCAGGAGGCGGTTGAGGAGGTAAGCCACTTCGCCATCCACGATCAGAGGGGGTGTAGAGGTAATGACGGACCCATGGGGCGACAGCCCAGGAGATGGCACAACAGCAGGTTTGAGGAGAGAGACGTGGAAGGTGGGAGAGATCCGGTACTCTGGTGGCAAGGCAAGACGGACAGAGACAGGTGTGACACATTTAATGATTTGAAAGGGTCCCACAAACCTCGGACTGAGCTTCCTGCAGGGTAGGCGTAGACGAAGATCCCGTGTGGAAAGCCAAACCCACTGGCCAGGTTGGTAGTCGGGACCAGCACGGCGGTGGCGGTCAGCCTGTTCTTGCTTGTCGTAACTTTATGTGAGCTGCAGCCCAGATTTCTTTGCTATGACTGAACCAGTTGTCCTGCATGTAGCTCTGTGGAACCCCCAGACCAGGAAAACAGTGTCTGATTTGGTCTGATGAGCTTCATCTGAGCATGACAGGTCTTACAGGACATCAGCTGATGAAGCTTTGGGAGAACCTGGAGGGCAGTGTGTATGGGAGCCATAAGGAACCTTTGGAGTTGTTCCATCAGACCGATGATGATGATGGACAGCAGGTAAACAGAACCTTTCTCTCAGCCACTGGACCTTAGGAGCGGCCCGAAAGTCCATCAACAGCAATGGAGGAACCAAATGGGTTCCCCTGGAGGGTTTCTGGACCGACTGCACCATTCATTTCTCTGCTGGGTGTGTTCCTTGGAAGATAGGGATATTTGTAAATTATGGAGGGTCTGTACTCCTTCACCCATTCTTCTGTCCTGAACTGAGTGATGGGGGGGCTGCCCCCGTCATCAGCGGTCCTGTCAATCAAGCTACCTGATCTCTGTTCCAGAGACATGTTAGAGAACACAGAGGAGAGGAGGCTGTGGAGCAGGAAGTAGATAAGATAAGTGAGGATGAAGATTGGAAATTCACTTGGTCCCGAAAGAGTCAAGATAAAGACAGAGCAGAATCCAGCCGCCGAGCAGATGGTGGAGCGGCCTGACACATGAGAGTGGGAACCCTGACCAACTACCAGAAGCTTTCTGGCTCCAAACAAAAAAAAAAAAACGTTGAAAGTAAAGATTTTCTTTCACTGATGAGACACAGACGGCAGAAACGTGGAGATCTATAACGTTTTTATTCAAAATGATATGTGAGCAGGAAGACCCGGTGGATCTTCTGCCATGATCACCAGTAGGTTCAATGAACTGAAATCTTCCAGAACCAGAAGAACCGTTCTGCTGTCAGATTTCTGTTGGCCTGGTGGTGGCGCTGTGGTGGTTAGGAAGCTTTGAGTGCCATTTGCACCTACAGTCCTGGATATTCAAAGACGGCAGCGGCCCCCATTCCGGTTCCGATACACATAGACACAACGCCGAAGCCCCTGCAGACGGTGGGGGGGGGTTACAGAACAGCCTCGACTTTTGTGGGAGGAGCAGCGGTGAAGACCCACCTTCTGCCTCTGCGCTGCAGCTCATTCAGCAGAGTCACCACCTGCCGTGCCCCCGTGCATCCCAGGGGGTGGCCTAGGGCGATGGCCCCCCCACAGGGGTTCACCTTCTCCATGGGGATGCCCAGCTTCTCCACACAGTACACCGCCTGAGGAGCACACCTGTTCACCTGACTCCGCCTCTTTGACCCCCCCACCTGACAACAGCTTCATTGGAAAACCCAGCCCTTCTGGGGAGGGACTCACCTGGCTGGCAAAGGCCTCGTTGATCTCGAACACATCAATGTCGTCCACGGTCAGACCTGCAGACAGAAGGTCAGACGGTCAGGTTCTGTGAAGCCTCGGACATGCAGATGTTCTGGACTCAAACTGAAGCAACTTCAACGTTCAGGAGAACCTCACTGATGGAACCAGTCAGAAGACAGATAGAACTGGTTCTTCTGATGACCAAACCCTGAGGAACCCCACCAGTGAAGCAGAAGGTGAGTGGGTTTGGACAGAATCCTCAGCTTCTATGCAGATGACCGTGGTCTTAACGTCTGGCTGAAGCTCACCAGCCTGCTTCAGAGCTGCAGGGATGGCGAAGGCTGGGCCGATGCCCATCACATCAGGAGGAACCCCCACCACTGCACTGCCCCTCAGGACCCCCAGAACCGGCAGACCCAGAGCCTCCACTGCAGACCGGCGCCCCACCAGGACGGCCGCCGCTCCGTCACTCACCTGGCTGGAGTTACCTGCACAGAGGTTTGAGTGAGTGATTGGGGGACACTGGCTGGTCTTGCCCCCATGCCTGGTTCAGACCTGCTGTGGTGGTCCCGTCCGGTTTAAAGGCGGGCCGCAGTTTGGAGAGCCCTTCCAGTGTGGTTTCTGCTCTCACTCCCTCGTCCTTGCTGACCATCATCTGCCGCTCTCTGCCGTCGCTGTCCACCACCTTGGTGCTGACAGGGGTAATCTCGCGCTCGAAGAGACCCAGGCTCTGAGCGCGGGCCGCCCTGGGGAACAGGGGGAGGGGTTTCAGAAGCGTGCCCATCAGGGTTCACTTCCAGGATATTTTCAGAAGAAATGACTGTTCTTTAGGGGGTGGACCCACAAAGAGCACTGCAGGATATAGGTTGGGGGGGCATGTTTTTCAGGGTTTCTTTGTAAATTTGTTCCTACAAAAAAAGCAAGTTAGTCTGAGACTGTGTTTGTGTGCTTTAGTGTCTGAATTTAGTTGATATGGTTAACATTTATAACATTTTTAGTTGTAACTTTAGAGAACTAAAACTTAAAGAGATTGTATGGGCGTACACTTTTGCAGGTTGAGTTGCAAACAGCTAGAGGGACTCAGAGAGGAACTGGAGAAATCTTGGAAGGTGAAGGTAACAGTGGTTCCCATGGTAACCGGAGCACTCGGGGCTGTAACCCCCAAACTGGAGGAGTGGCTACAGCAGACAGAACTTACTTCTGCTGAGAACTCAGAGCGAAGGCGTCCTGCTGCTGTCTGGAGACACCAAACCGCTCAGCCACGTTCTCTGAGGTGATCCTACAGGCACGCACGTACACACGCACGCACGCACGTACACACACACACACACACGTACACACGTACACACGCACGCACACACGTACACACACGCACGTACACACACACACACACACGTACACACGCACGCACGCACGTACGCACGTACACACGCACGTACACACACACGCACGCACACACGCACGTACACACGCACGTGCACACGCACGCACGCACGTACACACGCACACACACACACACACACACGCACGCACACACGTACACACGCACGTACACACGCACGCACACACGCACGCACACACGCACACACACACACACGTACACACGCACGCACACACGCACACACACACGCACGCACACACGCACGCACACACGCACGTACACACGCACGCACACACGCACGCACGCACACACACGCACGCACGCACGCACGTACACACGCACGTACACACGCACACACGTACACACACACGCACACACACGTACACACGCACACACGCACACACACACGTACACACGCACGCACACACGTACACACACACGCACGTACACACGCACGTACACACGCACACACACACAGACTTGTCATGAGTGAGGGTGATCATGGCCCTGGTTTGCTGCAGGTCTTCAGACTCCATCTTTGCTCCTGGTCCTAACAGACCAGGACCAGGAAGCCCCTCCCCCTGCCGCGGTCTCACCCCATGGGGATGATGCAGTCTCTGGCCTTCAGGTTCTCGGTCAGTCTGGTGCTCAGGTCTCCTGGGTTACTCATGGACTGCAGCGACATGCTCTCCACCCTGAAACACACACACACCACCTTCATCATATCTTCATCAGCGCTGCTGCAACAGAAAGATAGAACACCTTCACTTATCAGCTGACTGTTCATTTGTTCTGGTTCTGACCCGCAGGCGAGACCCAAGTCAATGGTTCTGCTCCTGATGGCTCCTGTGCACACACAGCGCATGTTAACAGAGGATCACACGCTCAGTGTGTGTGTTTATGTCTGTGTGTTTTGTGCATTTGGGAGAGTTGTGATGTTCTCACTCACCTGCGATGTTCAGAACCGCCTGCAGTCCGGAGGAACATTGTCTGTTTACGGTGAAAACAGGAACCGTGTCTGGAAAGCCGCTGACAGAAGGAAGTGATGTAAGCAGCCGTGTGATTGGACAGCAGAAGAAGGCTCATTTCCGTGTTTCTGGTGTCGTATTCATTTTTTCTCACCTCGACTGTGAGCGATTTCCTGCACTACTCTCTACTTAGCGTGCCATTTAGTCCGATCGCCATTTTGTGGGCGTGTCTTAATCTACATCTCCAAATCTACATGTTTTTTATAAATCATCCAAGTTTTAGTCCCAACTATGTTTTCATGTTTCATTCATAGAACCAACCTGAGGAAGTGCGCCACCCTGGCCATCAGAGCTCCAGCGCCAGGCTGCAGGACGTTACCTGCAGATAGAACCCAGAAGAACCAGAACCGTCACTTTAGAACCAACAACCTGGAACAATTCAGGACAGAATCCTTTGATAGTTTATTTAGGATTTAAAAAATGGAAGCAGCTGATTCATCATCATCATCATCAAAGCTCCGACCATGAAGAGGAGCTCTGTGATGAAGACCAGCAGCACAGTCCAACTGCGCTGTGGGCTGACGCTGCCCCCTCAGGCCTTAGTGAGAACTGCAGCTCTGACCTCCACTTTAAAAGTAACATTAAAACCAAATGATAAAGTCTGAGGATTCAGTCAAGTAACTAAACTGAAGTCACAGAAGAGCTTATTGTTTTAACTCTGATTAGTCTGAATGATTGTTTTCAGCTTCTTCTGTCATGAAAAGCTCCAGCTCCTCCTCCAGGAGACTCCTGCTGGATCTACTGCAGGGTCTTTTATGGTTTCAGAGATGAGGAAACCACGAGGAGCTGCTTCCTCCTCTTTGAAGAAGAACAACTGTGACTCTGCCGTGAGCTTCTGTCATGTTCAGGAGCTCATAGCAAGCATTTCTCCATGAATGTTTACCTCCCAGGTTCTGATCAGACGGTTGCTGGGTTGGTTCCCGCTCTGACTCAAAGTGTGCTAGAACCTCACATTGGTTCTGTCAGGGCAGGTTAGCAGAGTGCGAGTGGATCTAAGGAGCTTTGAACCTTCAGTGCGCAACAGCAGCTGCTGTCACTGCTGATGAGCAAACAGGTTTTCAACCTGAACCTGCTCGGATGCCTGAGGGCTTTTTGGTGGAACTGGTCCAACACCTTCTCTGAGTCGTCCCCGTGCTGCAATTATTGGTAGCTTTTCAAAATAAGAGCAGCAGATCAGAAAATGTCTTTTTGAGATTGTTTGGAATGCTGCAGCCTGACCTCCAAAGAAAACATTGGATCAAGTTCTTCATCTGCTAACATCTCTGGCTTCAACCTGCAGCTTCATTACAGGGATCAGAAAGATGAAGAGAAGGATGGCGGTCGCTCTCACCCACACAGACGTCCCCCAGCTTGTCGGGTGACAGACCCACATCTGAGAGCACAGCGGTCATCACGGCGCTCAGCAGCTCATCAGGCGTGGTGTCCTGCAGGCAGTGAACAAGACAACGTTAACCAGGTTTCCTCAGTCAAACACACTGACTGTATGTGAGAACTGGACTGAGTGACCCCCGTGGCGTTCCAAACGGGAAGTACCAGCTTGCTCCAAGAAGCCAAAATCCCGTAGACTTCTACAGAGAGATAAACATATGTTACTCATTTATTCTGGTCAGAATATCCATTTTGTCTCTGACACGTCTTAACATTTTCCTGATAATCCTCTGTATGTCAGGATATTTTTCTGTCGTTCAAGTTATAAACTGACCAATCAGATCCCTCAATGAAAGCATGTGGCGCCTGCTGGCCCCACCTCAAATGTTTGATTGACAGATTCTTCAGATCCACTTTCAGTGGAAGGGTGCGGACTTCCAACAAGCTCCCTCCTGACTGGTGACAGTAGTTACCATAGAAACATGAGTCAGACCGACTTGGACCAATCACTGGCTCCAAATGGCAGCGCACATATCACAGAAAATGGCAAATGAATTGGATTGATTTGGCTGGAGCTGGAGGTAAGGCATTTTCTGTGGATGACGTCACAGTCACTCTGTCCAGTTCTATATACAGTCAATGGAGGTCACATGACCCCATTGATGTGAAGAAACTCCGTCATGGCTTTCTCCTGAACCTCCCACTGATGCAGGTTGTATGGTAGACCAATCAGAATCTATCCGAACCCCCACAGACGTTTAGACAGTTCTCTATTAACAGAACAGTTTCCTGAACTTTTGGTTCTGATAGTTTTATAGAAAAACAACTTGAAACAATGAAGAAAAGCAGAAGTTTGTTGTTAAGGACTAATACTTTACAACATTTAAAGGATAACCTGAAGCTTCAATCATGAAAATGCTATTTAAAAATGTTTAATATTAAGAGGGGCTGCAACTTTCCATACATTCTGCAGTTCCAGGTGCAGCGCCGCCCTCAGAGCCATCACCAGAAGTGGGGCAAAGATTTTCCCAAACAACAAGAACAACCACAAAGGTAAAAAGGAGAAAACACAAATAATCAAATACTAGCAGCTCAACTTTTGATCCTGAACCAAGGTGGAACATCTTCTTGACTTTTTACTTTTCATGAGTTGAAGGGAGGAAATAAGCAAATGTCCTTTTGAAACGTGTTAAAGAGCGGTTTGAGGTTTAAAAACCTGTCCTCATCAATACAACCAAGTATTAATAAAACACTAACAGCTAAATAAAAAAAAATGCTTCACCTGAGATTAAAGGTGTTTCCCTATTTGTGCATAAACAGGAATTTAGTGCAACAGAAAATCCTCCAAAAAACCATGAATGAATTCAGAAAACAAACGATCTGTTGTTTCTTTATTAAAATCACCAAAAGTTCTGTTGTTTTCCTGGGAATGAAGCCTGACGACTCCTTCGTGAGTGAACATCATTCCTGGTTTTAAAATGAATTTCTTTGAATGTTGGAGGAAAGAAAATTTGTCAAATTTAGACTTTAATTCTTTAACTTCCTCTTTTGTGTCATTTTGTTCCATCGTTGCTTTATTTTTGGAGATAGTTGGGAACATAAACAAACAAACAAACATGAACTGGACAATTGTAGATTACCAATCGACTGTTAACCAGCAGAGAAGGAAGCGGCGTTTATCATTGATCAGACTGAAGGACATTTGGAGCAAAGATGCTTGAATCAGACTGGAATGTTTTCAATCAGGAAAAGTAAGTTGACTACAAAAGTCAAACGTGTTTCCACTATGACCAATATTTTGTCATATATTATGACCAAATACCCGGATATGACCAATTCCTGTAAAATAAAGCTTTATTTCTAATGAAAATGTACTGTTTCCCTGTAGAAGTTTAATGAGGACTAAAGCTATCTTAGAATATCAGTTTCCGGAGTAAAACTTGATGGAAAGTACAAAGTTTAACAGGAAGCTTCTCATAGTAATATTCATCTTTTCAAATGAAATAGGTGCGCTCTAAATCAGAAAAAATGAAGGTATTTTTTTAACTAAATGTATTTTAAAATCCTTTTTCTCCCGGTTTTTTTTTATTAAATTTGTTTTTTTTTAATTCTCATCTGTTCTATAATCTCCCTGTGATCTTTATTCCTGCATTATCCTAATCCCGGATTATCGCTCCTTTTCTTCCGGATTTTGCTTTTCCAGATTAAACGGAATTTCTTTGCTTTGTTGCTTTTTGGGTCAAAGTTGAAATGCGGCGCCGCGCGCCTCCTACCTTGAACCCGCCCTTTTTGGCCCTCCCGATCGCCGTCCTCCGGCCGTGGACCACCACCACGTCATCACCAGGCCCCTCCGCCGCGGCGCCGCACCGCGCGGCCCGCAGCTCCGGCCCGGTGTGCGGGGAACCGGGACGCAGGTGTCCAGAAATGACTTTAAGCCGGAGCATGACGGAACCGAACCTCCGGGTTCCTGAGCTGTTTGGACTTCGACCATGAACATACGTCACTTCCTGGTTTTAAACAAACATCCGACGGAAGGCAGGGATGGACAAAATAGTGTAATTCACCTTTTATAGAAAACATCTGCTTCTAGTCCGGTTTTTACACGGAGCTACGAGCACGCGCGTTCAAACATCGCTTTAAAAAAAAGATCTACCGTTTTTATTAACATAAAATCTGACCACGAGTTTGGAAAAAAAATCAGTTTTCTCACCAAACGTTCAGAAGAGAACTTCTACCGTCAGTCACTCAGAGGATCCAACACAAATACAAAGTACTGTTTTCTACTGACATATAAAAAGACAACTTTGGACATGGTAAGATCACAGGAAACAAACAAACGAAGAAACCTTTTATTTGCAAATGTGCATCACTGATAAGGCCACAGACCTGCACTCTGAAGGAACCACAACACAGCAGGAACTGACGGTTTGTCTGGAAACTTCTGAGACAGTCAAAGAAGAAAAGACTTTAATACAACAACGAAACGCAAAGACAAAACACCAGCTTTCAAAATAAAAGCACATCGATGAGTAAAACGTTTAGATAAAAATAAAACGGGAGAAATAGGAAATGGCAGGAATGTTTTAGAACGTTGTCATGGAAACGCCTCACACACTGGGAAAAAACAAAGGATCTCTTAAGGCAACAAACTGAAAATCAGCTGACAACAATCTGATCCAAACGCCACAGCGGCGCTGAAAAGACGGGCTGCTGTCATCCTACTGATCTGAGGTCAGCGGCGTTGAGTCTCCAACCTGACAGGTCATCGTGGCAACTCCAGACCAAAGCTTCAATGACTCATCAGGAGAATTAATCGAGAATGCTGCAGGCTCTGTTTCCATGGCAACCTATCCAGGTTCATGAGACCCGCTTGCAGTTCTGCCTCAAACAGCAACAAATAACTAAAGCCGAGTGAACTCAGAAGAAACCAGGCTGCAGGGATGTCCAGCAGGGGGAGCTGCAGGAACATCCGTCAGCAAACAAAAGAGCACAGAGGAGGAGGCAAGTGCTGCCTCCTCTGCTCAGCAGTAAGCCTACAGCCCCCCCAGCTCAGGCATAGAAGATGAGCTCTGGGATCTGCCCCCCCTGCACCCCGGTGCCGTTGGTGCTGTCCGAGGAGCATTGGAACTGAAAGGTGACCTTCCCACACTGCACCTCCGTCATGCCCTCCTGCCCAAAGTAGCTGAGCTCGTTTCCGTCCAGAACCACGCTGGCTGTGTAGAAGGTGTCCGGCTCGATCTGGACCGGGTAGTCGAACCAGACGGGGAAGGTGCTGCTGGAGCCGTCTGAGAAGTACTTGATGACCCGCTGGGCCATGGGCACGCCCTGCCGCTTCAGTTCAATCTTGGCGCTGTACTCGGCAGAGCCGCAACTGGACCCATACAGGCCGAAGCCCGCAATGAAGATGCGTTTGTCCACAGCGAACTGGATGCTGTCACAGCGGCCGCGGTACCGCCACTGGTTGCTGCGGTAGGCGCAGGACTGGAAGCGGTGGCAGCGCTGCGGCGTTAGGCCTTTGCGGGGTTTGGAGCAGAACAGCAGCTCCGGCTTCTTGGAGGCGGTGTACCACAGGAAGATGTCGTTGGTCTCGTTGAGCGTCAACACGCCCGACTGCGCCGCCCCGTTGGCGAAGTCCTCCAGAGCCATGGTGGGGATGCGGATCAGGTAGATGGCTTTGTCCAGAACCAGCCGCTTGTTCTCGATGGTAGGTGGGAGGTCACGTCTCTGGCACTCGGCCTCGGCCCAGTTCAGCGCTGCCTCGAACACCACCATCTCCTTGGCATTGAGCGTCTCGCGCAGCAGGATGCTCTCCAGCGTCTGAGAGTCAATGTCGCAGAAACCTTCGGAGCGCAGCGCCAGCTCGGCCTGCGCGTCGATCACCTCCCAGCAGCGTTGCGTCAGGTCGGGCTCCTCGAACAGGCAGCTCTGCGAGAGCAGCACACACGCGTTCTTGGCGCTCAAGCTGGTCTCCAGGAAGTTGACGCAGGCACGCGCCAAGTGAGGCACAATGTACTTCTTGGCGGCGTAGAGGGTGGCAAGGACCGTGTCGGCACAGAGGTCAATCTCGTCGCAGTAGATGTACCTGCAGAGCCAAAAATCGCCGTCAGCTGTGGGGTGGAGCCTAACGCCACGTCAGTGCCCAAACAAACCCCACAGAGCTCCACCTACTTCAGCATGGCCAGGAAGGATGGCGGCTCTACGTCAGGGATCCGGATCTCCTCCTGGTCCTCGGCCAGTTCTCCATAGAACATGGCGTGGAAAACGGAGCTGCCAACAGCCAGAACATACTGCCGGAAAAGAAGAAACGGGACGTGAAGCTCACAGGGGAATTGGGAGACACCTTCACAGTTTGGCTCCTTCAGGGATCCAGAGGTTCCAGATCCTCCTCAGGGATCTTGTTTGACCATCTGAGTCCCCAGTCCTGGAGAGGCAGTGACACACCTGCTCCAGGTGAAGCAGCTCACAGCTGACTGTTTCTGTTGTCCACTTTGGTGGAATCAGCCAGGACATGAATCTTTGAGGGTTTCCCTCTCCATCCACAACTCCATACACGATCCACCAATCAACACATCAAGATTCTACTAACTTTGTGGCGCTATGACACAGTCTTTTGATTTTTCACAGAGATTTATTTTCCTTCAGACTTTTTTATTTTATTTAACAAAAACAAAAAGTCTAAAGGACATAACAGCTTCCAACATTCAAACCCCTTGTTTGGTTTCTGTGGTTCAGTAAACGTCACTCATTCATTCATTTATTCAGGTCTCCTTTGTAGTGCTGTGTAATCATGCTTAGTGAATATCACTGTGGTCATTTTGTTTGAATCACATGAACATCAGAAGGTAAAGACAGTAAAGACACAACAGGAAGTTTGAAAAGAACAGATCATTTCCTTCCTGATCGATTTTAGACTTTTTATCAACAGGATCTTATCTGTAGCTTTTACTTTCAGAACTACGTCGATTTCTGATAAGTCTCTAAATCCTTTACGTCTCTAGAATCTACAGACACTGTTCCATCATACCATAATGGGGAATGGGGGAGTACCTTGTGTCCAGGAACCCGTTGAGTCCCACCAGGTGGACCGACCACAAAGTGAACATCTGCCATCATCTCGTTGTTGAACATGACTGAGTTCCTGCAGACAGAATGATCACAGCTGATGCTCCTGAACACAAACACCTCCTCATCTCCTCCTCCTCCCTTCTCCTGATCTCCTGATAAGATTCAATCTTAAGACAGCATCACCTGGATGAATGAGAACCTTCATCAACATTTCTGTGCATGTGTGTATATTTGTGTGTGTTTCCTTGTGTTGTTGTGTGTGTCTGATGTCTGGGGTTCCGTTTCGCCTTCACTCTCTGGTCTGAACGTGACTGCTGGTTGTGGATGCCCTAACCCCGCCCCCTCACCTCTCCCGGATGGTGGGGTACAGGCCTTGCCAGCTCCCGCAGCCCTGCGCGGAGAACGTGTTGTTGTTGGTCACGTTCTGCTGCTGGTACCGCTGCACGGCGGCGGTGGTTCCGGCGGCGGACGGCGGCTTCTTCCCGGACAGCAACTCCGCGGCCATGGTCCTCCGGTCAGGCCGCAGACCGGCTCATGGCAGCTCCGCGGTGACCGGCAGCCTCTGCGGGACGAAGCTGCAAAGGTCGCGGGACTCAAGAGCAGAACTGCCGTCAAAGGAGGAGCAGCCTTCACGCAAAGGGCGTGCACGCACCTCAGTCCTAGAATATAAAGGGTTCCCGCGGACGCTCCCTTAGCTTCCGTTGCTTGCTAGCTAGAGAGCTAACTGGCGAAAAGTTTGGCTGCTGTTCACGTTTAACGTCTTTGTTGTAGACGAAGGACCACGAACGAACAGCGGAGTCACTCTGGAAACTTTCGGATCGTTCCTCCTTCAGGACGAAGGAGTTTCAAGCTTTAAAGTTTAGCCGAGCAGCTGCCATTTGTTTACGTTGACCCGAAGTCCTGACAGCCAATCACAGCGCAGGATCCGCATTTTCTTCTTCGTCTATTAAATTTCAGCTCACAGGCGCCAACTAGCGGTTCCGCCGCGGAGCACAGAGTTAGAAAACACCTTTTTATATCAAGTTTCTAAGAGAAATGGACTGACGATCTAGTCTTATTTAACACGTTAAAAACACTTTAACTTATCTTCACTATTCCGTTTAGTTATCAGTCATTTATTTCCTTAGAAGTTAAGGCAGAATTTACCAGAACAGTTTAACTCAAAAGTTTTACTCACAAGAGAAAACTGCCTCCTGCTGTACCCCACCCCCACTGCCACCACCATCCTAAAAAGAGCATAACTAACTGTATTATTTGGCAATAAATGCTTATTTATTTAAATTCTAAAAACGTGAAGAATAACAATTTATTTTTCATTCATTCATTCATTCATTTTCCAATCCGCTTTATCCCTTTCGGGGTCACGGGGTTGCCGGAGCCTAACCCGGCTACTCATGGGCGAAGGCAGGGTACACCCCTGGACTGGTCGCCAGTCTGTCGCAGGGGACAATTTATTATTGATATTTAAAATAAGTGCAACTTGTGAAGTGTTTTCTCCATAACCCTATTATTTTTGGATGTTCAGGACTTTTCTGATGCAGTTCACACCCTTATGATACAAATCAACACTTGTAAAGCGTTCCATTCTGTTACATAAACTAACTGTGCAAAGGTGAGCTGACACCTGTGTTCAGGTGAATATTCATATTAAGCTGACATGGATGATGGAATGTAAAAAAATCAAATTAAAAGGTAGGAAACTTCCCGGCCTTCCCCACACCGGCCCCCCACCGAAGCACTACATGTATTAGACATGTTCTTTTACCCATCTCCCCGTTAGTTAGTTTTCTGAAGTAATAATGGCGTTAGTAACTGCTTCCATCCTGGTTTTTGGTGGCACTACCGCACAACACCAGCGCAAAGCCGCCTTTCTCTGCAGATCAGCTGATTCACTTTGATCGCGTCAGGAGGAATGTCAAAGAGCAAAGCCGGGCCCGTTTCAAGAAGCAGGTCTGAAAACTCTGAGTTTGTGTCAGAACAGCTGAAAAGAGTTGCTTCAATCAACTCTGAGTAGCTGGACTCAGAGTCAGGTACAAGGGTCACGACCTTAAAAAGCTTTGAGCAATGGAGCAAAGACAGGACGATTCAACGGGACCAAACAGCAATAGGGCTTCATACTTCACGCCGACAGAAAGTCGTGCTCCTACAAACAAATGCAGATTACGAGCACATTTACAGCTAAAAGATCAACACAGCTGCAGCAGCAAAAGACAGAGAGTTGGCGTGCAGAAAACGTCGGTGGACGTTTACATGTAAATCATTCCAGTTCAGTAGAAGTACTAAATAATGTCAGTAATGTGGTCATTTTGTCACTTGTTCAGTAAGGAATGGTTTTTGATCTCTCAATCATTTAAGGAGTAATCTCAGTAATTACATGAATTACAGATTTTCGTACAAATTAAAAGCACATTTTAATGTCTTCTCTTCCTCTAAATTTCAGAGGTTGATATATGGGATTCATAAAGTCATGATCAATAAGTAATCCAATACATAGACATGTACATAGTCTCTCCAGCGTGTCCTGGGTCTTCCTCCACCCAGTGGGACATGCCCGGAACACCTCTCCAGGGAGGCGTCCAGGAGGCATCCGGACCAGATGCCCGAAACAACTCAACCGGCTCCTCTGGATGTGGTGGAGCAGCGGCTCTACTCTGAGCTCCTCCCAGGTGACCGAGCTTCTCACCGTATCTCTAAGGGAGCGCCCAGCCACCCTACGGAGGAATCATGTCAGCCGCTTGGATCTGGGACCTCATTCTTTTGGTCACCACAACAGACCGGTACAGTGACTGCATGACGGCGAACGCCGCACCAATCCGCCTGTTGATCTCAGGCCCAATGAGCTCAGGAAGATCTGCCGTGATCTTATGAGCGTTTGTGCTGTGGGATCCAGATGACCCCACCCAAACGTTGATGTGTTATCCCTCCCATGAGAAAGGTGAACAGGATTTGATGCCTGCCAGGGACACCAGTGAATTTATTTATGTATCTTGTGTGTTCCAGATGATCCCACTCCCAACGTTCACGCTCCTGGGATAGCACAGGGTTCCAGAAATGGTAAATGCCGTATCCTTCTGTAGCGCTTCATTCACGCACTGATGGTGGCTCTGCTGCCGAACACCGGCGCAATGCTTCCATCAGAGGCAATGTGGGGTTCAGTGTCTTGCCCAAGGACACTTCACCTCATAGGCGGGAAAGGCGGGAATCGAACCTGCCATCCTCCGATCAGAGGCCAACTGCCCTTTCCACTGCACCACAGCCGCCCACAGGTATGAAAACGTGAACTAGCAATAAAAACCAGTAAACCAAAGACAAAAAAAACATTAAGTTTCAAATCTCAAAAGAACGTTTGCTATGGTGTTCATTTCTTCTAACTCGATTTCTACATCAGAAGAGTTGTTTTTGTGTAAACATAGCGCTAGCTAAAGGGAGAAAAATAAAGTTTCATGATCACTGTAAAATCCCAAACAATACAAACTGAAGATTTGAAGCCTCTTATCGTGCACCGATTTTGATGAGTCTGAAAAGTCACCCAGTTTAGTGAGAAATTTACAGCGTCGGCAACACTACTGCCAGGTAGAAGATGAAAAGGCCATTAGGAAAAACATTAGTTTTTTAAAAATATAGATCATTTTGAAAAAGCCGTTTCCAGGGAAAAAGACCAAAATAAAGGCAATAATTGCTCCTATTAAACACCGTTTTTTAAAAAGGCTTTTAAAAATAATCAAATTTAAAAGCAGGTTAAACGTCATATTAAGGTCAGTGACAGTTTTGTGTGCAGTTATTCATGCTCCTTTAAGAAGATCTGTTGATTTACTGAAAGGACACATTTCTTTTTGTTTATTGAATTATGAATACTTCCACTGTAATCTGTTGGTTTTCTGTAAAAACCTGAAAGTGAATTAAAAAAGGAAAACAACGGTTTTTCACTCAAATCTTTTACTGGCAGATAAACCATCTCTACCTGGTTAATAAATACATTAAACATTTCAAGGTTTGATACATTTTTACACAATGATGATTTAAAGGAATCTTGTTGTCCCACAACAGGAAGCAGCTGTTTTTGTCAAAATAAAAGCATGAAGCAGAGTTGTTTAAACTGGCAGAAAAAGCACTTTTCAGGGGAAACCAAATTAATCCAAGTGACTCAGTTCCACAAACACTGTCGTTACCCATGAAAGCCGGCGTGCCAGCTGGAGCTTTGTTTTTTATTAATGAGTCTCCATAAGAGCCTCCTGAGTGCGCTCAAGCCTGCGCACGTCTGCGTGAACATAAACCATCACACCGTCTGATTGCACACGTGAAGGTCTCTAGCGTGTGCAAAGGAAACAGCCTCTGCAGGATGACTCTGTTCTACTGGTAAACCGGTACAGAACTTTCTGTTTCTTGCACGGCTGCAGCCAAAGTGCATGTTTTCAGAGACTTCCTGTTTAACTCATAACAGTTCAGGCGGTTTCTGCAGACAGAACCAGTTCTGCACATTACTGGACCTGAGGATCAGGAAACAGAACAGCTGAAGGAACCCCCCCCACCCCCACCCGGGAAAGAAGATTCATTCTGCAGACAGAAGGCACGTGATCCGGACGGGGTGGGGGTGCAGAGTCACAGGGTGCCCCCCAAGGTGTTAACAGTCCAAAAGTTTTTGGGTGCGAGCAGATCCAAGTCCAGGCTGGGAGGGAGGGAGGGGCTTACTTTCTCCATGGTGACGAGTGCAAACAAAAGCCTCCGGCCCTTTCTGCACGTCACGGCGGCCTGAATGGAAGCTTTGGGCGGGTCAAACGAAAACCTTGGCGAGCGCATCGGCCCCCGCGCTGCCAATGTAGCATTTGGTAGGGTGGAACGCCACATCATGGATGGACTCCTCAAACTTCTTACGGTGAGCGGTAAACTCCTGGATGCAGGTTCTACTCTCCATGTTCCACAGACGGATAGAACAGTCATGACCTGAGGACGTGGGGGGACGGACAGCCAATCAGAGCAGAGAACAGGTAGCACGGCTATTCATCTCATCATCCATCCGTCCATCTGTCTGTCCGTCCATCCATCCATCCGTCCGTCCGTCCATCATCCGTCCGTCCATCATCCATCCGTCCATCATCCATCCATCCGTCCATCATCCATCCGTCCGTCCATCATCCATCCATCCGTCCATCATCCATCCATCCGTCCGTCCGTCCGTCCGTCCATCCGTTCATCCGTCCGTCCATCCGTCCATCCGTCCATCCATCCGTCCATCATCCATCCATCCGTCCTTCCATCCATCCGTCCGTCCATCATCCATCCATCCGTCCATCCATCCGTCCGTCCATCCGTCCGTCCGTCCATCCGTTCATCCGTCCATCCATCCGTCCATCATCCATCCATCCGTCCTTCCATCCATCCATCCATCCATCCATCCGTCCGTCCATCCATCCAGCCGTCCGTACATCCAGCCATCCATCCGTCCGTCCGTCCGTTCATCCATCCATTCGTCCATCCGTCTGTCCGTTCATC
>BSAI01000119.1:285575-301194 GCA_036245035.1 Adrianichthys oophorus | reverse complement strand
TTTTTTTTTTTTTTTTTTTTTTTTTCCAGGAGCCGGATGGCGCTGTTGCCCAGCCAGGCCTTCTACCTGCTCATCAACAGCAGCGGGCTGCCCAGCATGTCCCTCACCATGGCCCAGGTCTACAGGGACCACCAGGACGAGGACGGCTTCCTCTACATGACCTACGCCTCACAGGAGATGTTCGGACTCTGACGCCGCCACACATTTACTTCCGCTGTGAATCTGCTGTAAATACAGAATATTTTTATACACTGAAATTTCTGTGGATTTTTAAAGATGATGTAATAAATGTTCTGAGCAGTGACGCGTTCTGCAGGACTTTCCTTCACCTGAACAGACAGGACTCCAGTCTGCGCTGCGTTCGTGTCATCTGTAAATGTCACCCTTAAAGAACTTGATATGTTGATGGAACCATGTTTCTGTTGGTGTCAAGGAAACGTCTCCATGTTCTGCTCATTTCCTGGATGAAGGAGGCTGAATCTGTCTGCTGTTCAAAATAAAGAGGATGAGGAATATTTCACCTTTTTTAGCCTTTGCTTCAACAACGGAAACTGGTTTTGGTTCCAGACATTTCTGAGAACAGGGAAGTAATGAGGCGGTCTGTGTGGGGTGGGTGAAAGCAGTTTAAATTTAAAGTCCCATCAGTTGACACTCTCCTAGGTGTGACATTTGTTCTCTGCATTTCATGAGTGATGGGCAGATGAAGCTTCATGAAGCCTTAAAGCCTTTCATCCAACGGGTTCACTCCAGTGCAATGCTTCATTTGCTCTAGGAGGACATCTAGTGGACACAAAGCATCAGTTGAATTAGCAGCAACATTGAGGGGAATAGCCCATTTAAACATGTCAGAAAAATGAACATACAACATGAACGTTGTTGTATACTTTGTTTACTTCTGTAATGATACAAATGTTGTTCTCAAGGAAAATTAGTAAATAACTTTAAAGTAAGGTGAGAATAGGGATGGGTTTTGAGTGCTGGTGCTGAACCAGTTGTTTGTGTGTGTGTGTGGTGGGGGGGTTACTTATCTATGTAAAGTATGAAAAGTGCTATAAATGAATGAACTGTTCTGGTCTGTAAAGGTGGAACAGCTGCTTCAAAGATGAAAAATAAAGTTTTTCCAAAAGCACATAAATGTGACAAAGCAGTGTCATAGAGTGAAGGAGAGCACATGAATGTGTTGTTTGATTTCATTCTTCCTGACAGTCTCTGCAGCTCTGTCTTTCTACAAGCTGAAGTAAACGTGTTTCATTGCTCACTGTCCTTTGCTTTTCCCGTTTGGACTGAAGCTCCGCCCACCCTCACAACCACAGACATTCATATGACCCCGCCCACAACCACTGGAAAGGTAAAATGATTGGCTGGAATTGTACCGAAAACTGAAGAGAAATACAAGTGATTTACTGCATTTTTCCCTCCCCTGGGGAAGCAGTGAGCTGCAATCACTCAGGAAACATTTGGGGAGGGTTTAACCCCCAAATCCAACCCCTAAACGCTGAGTGTCAAGCAGAGAGGCATTGGGTCCAGTCTTTGATATGACTCGACTAGAATTAAACTCGAGACCTACCAGTCTCAGGTCAGACACTCTACCACAAGGCCACTGAGAGCTGGATAGATACTTATTGCTCTGCTCAAACGACCATTTCCAGCTGTTTGTTGGGTCATTGTGCTTGAAGCACTTCAGGCTTCATGTTCTCCGTCCTCTGGTTCTGTTCTAGTGTTCATGGTTTGACATGGTCTCCATCTGGATCATATCTTTCATACACAAGGTTCTGATCGTAGTTGTAGTTGTATTCCTGTACTTGGCCGCATTCATTTTTCCCTCCATTGCAACCAGTCGTCCTGTCCCTGCAACGCCCCCACAGCATGATGCTGCCACCACCATGCTTCACTGTTGGGACTGTATTGGACAGGTGATGAGCTGTGTCTGCTCTTCTTCACACATACCGCTTAGAATTAAGGCCAAAAAGTTCTATCTTGGTCTCATCAGACCAGAGAATCTTATTTCTCACCATCTTGGAGTCTTTCAGGTGTTTTTTAACAAACTCCATTTGGGCTTTCATGTGTCTTGCACTGAGGAGAGGTTTCTGTTGGGTCACTCTGCCATAAAGCCCAGACTGATGGAGGGCTGCAGTGATGGTTGACTTTCTCCAACTTTCTCACATCTCCCAACTTCATCTCTGGAGCTCAGCCACAGTGATCTTTGGGTTCTTCTTTACCTCTCTCACCAAGGCTCTTCTCCCAGATAGCTCAGTTTGGCTGGACGGCCAGCTCTAGGAAGGGTTCTGGTCAACCTGAACATCTTCCATTTAAGGATTATGGAGACCACTGTGCTCTTAGGAACCTTAAGTGCAGCAGATATTTTGTGTAACCTTGGCCAGATTTGCGTCTTGCCACAATTCTGTCTCTGAGCTCTTCAGGCAGTTCCTTTGACCTCATAATTCTCATTTGCTCTGACATGCACTGTGAGCTCTTCTATAGACAGGTGTGTGGCTTTCCTAATCAAGTCCAATCAGTAGAATCAAACACAGCTGGACTCAAATGAAGGTGTAGAACCATCTCAAGGATGGTCAGAAGAAATGGACAGCACCTGAGTTCAATATATGAGTGAGTGACATGCTAAAACTGCAGATTTTCTATCATTGGTATTATTATTATCATCCACTATCTGTGCCATATTACATGCAGCTTACCATTGACATTCATTCATTCATTTTCCAAGCCGTTTTATCCCTTTCGGGGTCACGGGGTTACCGGAGCCTAACCCGGCTACTCATGGGCGAAGGCAGGGTACACCCCTGGACTGGTCGCCAGTCTGTCGCAGGGGCCACAATCACACACCCATTCACACCTAGGGACAATTTAGAATAACCAATTAACCTGTGAAGCATGTTTTTGGACGGTGGGAGGAAGCCGGAGTCCCCGGAGAAAACCCACGCATGCACGGGGAGAACATGCAAACTCCACACAGAAAGGTTCCCCAGCCAGGACTTGAACCGGGAACCTTCTTGCTGTGAGGCAGGAGCGCTAAGCACTGCGCCACCGTGCAGCCCACCATTAACATGTTTGAATTCAATTTCAATGACATTTAGTTGCTAGCAGGCTACTAGAAGTTAGAAGCTGGTGAAAGTCTGGTGCACTGGGGTTCTGTCCTCTATTACTGCTCTCCTCTATTCTTTATCATTTATCCAGTACTATCTTTCATTTAGTTCTTCATTCCTCTGTTTGGTGCAGTGTGATTCATATGTTGTCCCTGTTTCCCACTCCCCTCTGGGGGAGCAGAAGAGATTCCAGGCGGATCGTCTGTGGTTCTGTCTTTGACCGTGGACCCCGCCTCTGGCTTGTCTCACACCCCCAGCTGCCCCCCAGTTTCATCTGGATGAAGTCCATCTGCTACACTATTCAAACATGTAGTTGTAGAGTTAGTTAAGATAATTCTTCTTTAACAATTCTATCAATCAGTCCTGGGAGAGGATCCCTCCTTCATGTGGACATCCCAGAAGTTTCTTCTTTTTTTCCCCAAGATAGAGTTTTTTATGAGTTTTTCCTCACAGAGAAGGAGGGTCAATGGTCAGGGATGCTAGATTAGCTTAATCTGTTTATCTTAGTTTAGCAACCAGTTATTGTTTCTATTTTTATGATGGATTTTGTGGTTTTTTTGTATAGTTACTGGTGTGAAGTCTGTTGAGACAACTGATTTGTAATATTGGGCTATATAAATAAAATTGAATTGGTCCATCTCTTTTGCTGGAACAAAAACTGTCTCGACTGGAAGCTTTGAAATAAAGAGTCCAAATGAGTCCAGGTCAGAGAATTGAAACTGAAGTGGAATCAGAGAGGTGTTTCAGGACATTTCCTTCATGTTTGAGTGTTTTCAGAGATCTACTGCTGCCAATCAAAAGGGGAGGGGGGCACAACAGCAAGAAGACGTCTTTGCAAAAATGGAAGTGAAACTGCAGAGCTGAGGTCCATCCAGAGACTTCTGAGAGAATTCTGGAGGTTTCTCTCCAGCAGAGTCCTCGTGTGTGTGTGCGACCTGTTTGAAGACCTAAAACAAAGTCATGCTGGATGAATAGATGAGTACAGTTTAGTGTCATCAGCATACAGCTTTACATTTAAACTCCCATCAGCACTAAATTCTCTCCTAAAACCCAAACAGGGTTGTGTGTTTTAAGTCAAAAGTTGGTTTGTGTCAGTAGAATCCATCAGACTTTCAACACCTCATTCAGTGGATTTATCACATAGACATCACTTCTGTTCTGGTCAATCTTAAGATGAGAAGTTTGAGAATTTTCATGGAGGCACAAGTGGCAACACAAAGCAAGAACTCACCCATCACCAAACCCTTCCGGATCAAAAGGAGATGGTTCAGTGACTTGAGTCCTCACCTGCAGCACAGACGAGTTCAGCAAACATCGAGAAGCAAATCTGGCCAAAGACCTGATTTCAGATGAACAGAAACCACTGACTGCATGTGAGAACTGGACTGAGCGACGACACTCAGTCCAGTTCTCTTGTTCAGACATGATTCAGAGGCAGAAATGCTAAAGATGATGGACGTAAAATTTCATCTGGTTAGTAAACCAGGGGGGTCCTTTTTGTTTGCTGCCTAGTCTGCAGGTCTTCATGTGCACAAACTTTCAGGTGCTCCATCACTCGGTTTCCTCTGGTGAGTCCAGTTCAGAAGAGCAGAACCGATCAGTTGACTCTTTAAAAGGACTGGAAATCTCCAACATCTGCAGAAACAAGTTCAATCCAAATTCACTGGTAAACTCTGTAGAGGCGATTTGTGTGAAGAGGGTTCTCCAAAGGTTACAAGAATCCGTCTGAAGCTTGATCTATGACGGGGCGTCTGTGACCATCCTCTCATATTCTGACCAACAGAGCCCAGTGTAACCATAGGTTATTATAATATAGAATGCAGAACATTGGCTTCATGTATGGATTTATTCATGAAAACACCAACAGGTGAGAGGACAGCTTCAACCACAAACATCTCCACAGATCAGAACATTTTTTGGCAAAAGTCATGAAAACAACAAACTGCAGCTGTGACACCAACAAACCAAAAGTCCTCTAGAAGGGAGCACCAAAAACTAAGAATCTGCACAAAAGCGCCAAAGGATTCCTCCACCGCAGAAAATAGTCCAGACTCTCAAAAAAAAAAAAACTCCAGCTTGAACATAAAAGCTCTGAAACACACAAACATACACCACGGAAAACTTTAGTCTGCAAATGTAGGATTTCTTCATGAGGAAATGTCTCTGAGCTTCAGAACATCAGAAGCATGTCGCTCAGGTGTCCTCCATCCTGGTCTTCAATGGAACTCCATCTCACTGGGTTCTTATCTGGCTTAATAATATTAATGCTTCTCAGAAATGTTCCCCTGACTCAGCAGAACATCTTTTGTCTCAGATGAAGTTCAGTCATATCTGCAGGTGTCACCGTGTGGGGTCAGAGGTGGTGTTGGACCTTCATGGAGGACCTGCTGTGTCCATCCATTGACTGGACTGTGTCACGGGGAAAGCAGAACCTTCTCAGCTTCTCAGGTGGGAAGTTGACGATCTGAGATCTTTGAGACCTGGGGAGGCCCTATTCAGAAACAGTATGTCCTCCAATAGAAGACCTGACATCTTCGGGGGCGGGGCATCAATCTACACAGGGCAGAGAATTTAGTTTCTACTGAACATTTTGAAGAAAACAGAACCAAAGATGGATCAAAGGAGGAGAAGATTCAACTTCTGACATAAACTCTTCCAGACAGAAGTAATGAGTCATGTGTGTCAATGAGGTCCACAGATGAATGGAGAGCTTTCATGTTGGGGGGGGTCTCCTCTGAAGAAGCTCATGGTGGCGCTCCGCCGGGCTTCAAAGGGAGCCTCATCTCAACTCCTTGTATTCATAAAGGCTGAAGTGAGAACTGATCTTCTGAGCAACTCGTGTTCAGAGTTTACCTGTTCCAGAACTGAACCAGAACCGTCCAATCAGAGAACACTGGAGCTCTCAGAGGACCTGAGAGGAAATGAAGAACTAAAGTCCAGTTTTGTGAGTTTCCTATCTTGAAGCAGACAGATGTCTCTGAGATCAGCTTCAGACCAAAGACCAGCATGAGAGACACCTGGTTCCCTCCAGAACCAAAACTGAGGACCCCACTGTCCAGGACTGGGGGGTCCTCTGGTGGCTCCCCAGGTTCAGTTGAAGACCTCCTTGTTGATCCACATCAGGGTCCGCGTCTCATTGGGTTTGCATTCGTACTCAATGTTGCTGAACTTGTTCCCGAACTGGCAGTGCTCCCTCTTGTAGTAGTTGTAGTACTTGGCCTGCCAGACCGTCTCGAACGTTCCCGCCTTGTTGAACTGCAGCGAGAACAGAGAACAACATCACTGCCCCCCCGACATGCTGCTGGATGCTCGCCACCTGATTCCTGAGCGTGAACGACTCGTCTTCATCTAGCAAACATCTCCATCTCCTGTTTGTTTTGTGCAGATGGAGGACCTTACCTGACAGGATCTGATCTTCAACAAGAACCAAGAAGCTGTGGAGCTTCAGGCAGAACCTGAACTTCTGATGGGAATTCTCACCTCGATGCTGACTTGGACGGGCTGCCGGTCTCCGCTCTTGGTGTGTGGGACACCCTCAGTGTCATACTGGCCATGATAAACCACTGACTCCTCGTCCCTGGACTGCTGAGCCAGCGGGAAGACCACTCCCCCAATGTTCATGTTTCTGCCAGGAGGAGAGAAGAGTTTTCACTGTCTGGCAGAAGCTGGCAGAACCTGTCCATGCCGGAAGCAGCTCCTCTGGGCGGACACCGCTACAGTCACAGCAAGACATCTGCAACCTGGAGGCCAAACATGTCCACAACCGAGCCTGGAACAGACCTGAAAACAGGAAAACTGAGACAGAAGGACGTCCTGAAACTAGGACAGTACCAGCGGTGGTTTGACCAAAGGAAAGTCTGTGATGAAGGCTGACGATTGGTCATGTGCCTGCATGGTGGTCTGTCTGTGTGGGAATGATGTTCATGGTGTTCATGGATCTTCTGGGTTCTTCCACAAACAGGAAGAGTAAAGCCAATCAGCTGACTTGAGACCTTCTACAGGAAACGATGCAAAGCGAGCATTTTAGTAAGTCTAGATTTTACTGAACGTTTTTCCTTTATTCAGATTTACACGCCCGCGTGCGCGCGCTCCTCCATCACGTTCCGCATCTTTTATTTATTCAGAGGTGTCGGATGCTGAGGCCTGCACGAGGAGGCCGCCGCGTCTCCGACGCTGCAGAGTCGTCGTTCAGGTGAACCCCACGCGCGCACTCGCATCTCCCGTGTTGCACGCGCACAGGCTCGCGCCCTTACGTGGCTTCCACGGTCCCGGGCTTCAGCACCACCTCAATCTTGTACTTCGAGCCCGTCAGCAGCTTGATGGTTCGGCTCTGGCCGAACCGGGTTCCGTCCACTTTGAAGAAGACCGGACCCTCGTTGGGCTGGATCCGCAGCGCCACGGAGATGCTGATGAGGGGGGGCACGTCGTCCATCGTCCCGGGATGCTGCTCTGCCGGACGCCCGAGCTGGAGGAGGAGATGCGCGGATGCTGAAGGAGGGGGGGCAGACGGCCTCGGAGCACTTCCGCCCAATGCCTTCACAATAAAAGCCCGTTTTTCTCATGAATGCCCTGCAGCCTGGAGTTTGCTGGGAAACCTTCATCATTACCTGACCCAAACCAAACCTTCAGTTCGGTTCGATTCCCCACACATCCACCCCCACCCCAGCACCAAGGCCCACACCCCACACTCACTATTTCTGAGAAAACGTTATTTTTTTTACTAAAATTCTGTTGATTTTTCTCTTTAATGTTTCTGGATGAACAAAAACCCTGAAGAGCAAACAGCCCCCTGTGTCTGTGTGTGTGTGTGTGTGTGTGTGTGTGGGTGGGTGGGTGGGGGGGGGGGGGGGTGTTGTTGATCTTTAACATCACACGTCCTTGTTTTCTTGTTTTCAGCATTGTATACAGGGACAAATGTTATACACTCAGCTAAATATATTACAGTCTGATTCAGAAGTGCTTTATTGGGGTCAGTGAAAGTGTTGGGGGGGGGGTCATCTGTCCAGCTCTGCCTGAAGGATCTCCCCCCAGGTCTCTGTGTCCAGCTGCGTCATCCTCCTGCTGTGCAGCTCCGCCACAGAGCGTACGTGACTGTACCGCCCCATCAGCCAGTCAGTCTTCAGGCGGCTGCGGGCGTAGTTCCTGACCACGGTGACCTGAGGGAAGCGGAACCCACACATGAACATGCAAACTCCACACAAAGAGAACCCAGTTGGATTTGAACCTTCTCACAGTGAGGGGAGAGTGCTAACCACTACACCACTGTGCAGCCATTGACCCCTCCACCCTTTTCCAAAGAAAGATGAACAGCCTCCCCCTCAAGGACACGAGGAGAGCGATGCCTCCTCCTTCAGGACACCCAGAAGGAGGGGCCTGAGGAGAACCCACGAACGTCCTGCCGCCCTGGGCTGCACCTCCATGCTTCAGAGCAGCAGATCGCAGCAGGTCAGAAGATTCTTTCTTTAGGGAGGGGGGTCAGACTCATTCCTGCAGTCTTATGGGGGGTTGTCAGAGGTGGTGGACCTTTTAATCTTTTACTTTTACTCTGATAAGGTCATGAGATGAGGGAGGAGCCTCAGAGAGAAGCATCACATCCATCAGAACCTCTCTGGACCTTGAAGACCCCCCTCCGTGTTCTGCTGTTGTACTTTGCGTTCAGAGTAATCGACAGGCGACATGCTATAATCTAGACTAATCAACTGCAACATACAGCGTAGTGGCATCTGCTTCCAACATTCTACACGCCTTCTCATAGATACGTCACATGACCAACATCCTGTGTGTACTTCAGGGCCCGGTGGGAATAAACAGTATCGTCTGAACTAAAAGTTGAAAGACAAACAGAAGTAACTCTGTCTGAATTTTGCAGCGCCATGGGAACATTTTTAATGACGTCTGGGACCTGAGCCCCCCTCCCGATGGAAGCTCAGTCCATCCCTCTGATGGACTGCTGCTGTTTGGGAAGTGAGGCTCACCTTCCAGGAATGACCATCGCTCCTGTCGCGGTCCACCTCTTTCTGGCAGACGGCGCGCACCAGCAGGGCCTGCCCCTTCCACAGCTGCTCGCTCTGCTGGATGATGGCGTGCCACAGCCTGCAGGTCTGCGAGGCCTGGCACAGGCTCTCCGTGTCCAGCTCGCTGAAGATCCGCACGCTCATCTCCAGTGGGAGCTTCTCCACCAGGTTCTGAGGGGGGCACTCAGGCAGGGACATCAGGGCAGGGCCTCCTTCCATCAGAGGCGGAGTCTCTGCAGGTTCATCCTGCATCATAACCAGGGGGCACAGGGGGCACGGGGGGGGGGGCTCTAACCCACCTGGTCTGCCTCCACAGCAGTTCAGGATCCGGATCGGACCTCAGAACCTTTTCATGTTTCTCCCTTCTGGTCACGGTCGGACTCTGAGGTTCAAACGTCACAGGTGCCCCAGACGGAAGGTCTACCTGCTGAGTTTGGCTCCTAAACCTCCACGTGCGTGTAAAGCTGGGTCAAACTACAGAACCGGATCAGATCCCAATCGATATCCCTCGAACCAGGAAGACACCCCCGCCCCCCTTTCCGTTTAAAAGAGTTTTTGGGGAAGCAGTAGCTAGCATCCCCGCGGCTAACAAACAAACACCGCGAGGTTCCGGTCTGAACTCCGAGCAGAAACGGAACCGAATTCTTTCCTGACACGCTAACCCACAGGACCGCAGACACCCAGCAGGGACACGCGGTTCGATTCTCACAGCTGACGTTTAAATCTCCTGACGGTTGTTTGTACACAAATGTGACGTCAGTGTAAATTTAAATCATGCGCATGCGTAGGAAAGCGTGACTGTCAAACTGGCCCAAAAATAATTAAGAAACTTCATAGTATCTCAACTATTGTAATCTAATTTAAATAACATTTTGTACTTAATATCCAAACTTTTTAACTAAAAAAAAAGCAAAATTTTTTGCCTAATTCTCCCAAACTTCCTTCGTTTGCAAATCAAATATTTAATTTCAGGCTGAAATGAAGACATTATTTTTTGTGTATATCTAAGGTTTTAAAAAGTTTTTTTAAAGTGGATATTTTCTGAAAAAAAAAAAAAGAACAACAACATTTAAACTGTTTTCTGCCACCGTCAGGATACAACTGCGCGTGCTCCTCTGGAAACCGGAAGTTTTGATTCGGAAAGTAGCGGAAGTCATTCCCGAATTCACCTGCGGGTCTGGCTCCCAGCCCCGGGCCTTGTAATCCAGATTGACCACAGAGACCCGGTAAAGTGGACCCCACGTTTGAACCCGAACCTATTTCCAAACTGCGTGTGCTCACAAACTCTTTCAAAAATGATTAGGTGCGTTTCCCGCCAGCTGGTCCTCCCGCCTCTGGAGCTCATGTCCGGCTTCCTCCTAGTGCCGGTGGACGGCGGGGATCCGGTCCCCGTTCCGCAAGGGGAGACGCTGCTGGGCCGGGGCCCCCTGCTCAGAGTGAGTTCCGCAGAGACCAGGAGGTTCTGTAAAAGCAGGTGTCGGGTCAGAAGGATGGATGGATGGATGGATGGATAGATAGATCTGTATTCGTCATTGTCACAGGTACAATGAAATTAACCATTTAAAGCCTAATGTATCATATTTGATACATGAGTCTGTCAGCTCTCCACAAGATCTATGGAATGGAAATACATTTTAAAAAGTTCTTATATGGTGACTAAAATCAGGAAATTAAATAATTTTTTGCTGAACAACAATACCATTCCACTCGTAAATGTGTTTAAATTGCTAAAACCAGAGAAAAATGATAATAAAAACTAATAAATATGAAGAAAACATCCACTGCGTCACAGAGGAGGGAGGTCCAGGTTTAATGCTTCCTCAACATGTTTATTGCAGTGGGGTAAAAGCTGTTCTGAAGTCTTGCTGTCCTTCCTCTGCTTGACCTGCAGCGTTTGAAGGCAACAGGAAGTGTCTTTGATGATGTTCTGTTGAGGTTTCTGTGGGGAGTGTCCAGGGTGGGGAGTGGACAGCCAACAGTCTTTTGGGCGGTGTTGATGGAGAGCTTTTCTCTGAGCCGCTGTACAGCTGCTGAACCAAGTTCATATGCAGTACGTTAGCACACTTTCTATGGTGGTACGGTGTTTGTACCAGATCTACTCGGCCTGTCAGAACGGTTCAGGGAACTTCAACCGATGATGACGTCACCCTATGGTAACACCACTTGGACAAACTACATAGCACTGAGATCTTCTCGGGCTCATTATATTGTTGGTTTCATTTTACGTTTCCTTTTGTAACCTAAAGCTGTTTTTACTCATAACTAATAATGACATTTTTGATTTTAAGGTGTGTCTGACATTATTATTTGTTGTGTTTGACATTATTATTTGTTTGACCAAATGTAAACAGTACTTTAATACATTAACACATCTGTTCTGTTAATGTATTAAAGGGAGACTCGTTGGCAATATAAACTTATTTTTCCAATGTGAGTAAATGTATGACTGTATAAAGAACAATATTTATTTATGGTTTGCAGTCTGGTTTAATTGGCCCAAATGTCAGTTTTACTTTTTTTTATGTCAGAAAAAACCATTGTCATTTTGATAACTATAATCAAAAGCAGCGGCCTCCAGTCCTAATCATTCATCAAATTCCACACTATGGAATTACAGAACCTCATCAGATTTAACAGTTATGATTGCAAACTTTATATTTCCCTTTTAAAACATGTTGAAAAACGAATTATTCTTTGCAGTGAGGGTGGGGCTACGATAAGTCCCTTGTGTAATGTAGTGGGAAGTTTCCATGTACAAGTCGTCCATGTTTCTCACGAATAACTGCAAGTTACGACAATCCTAATTATCATTATCGATTAGTCTGGGCCAATCACTATCTTATCGTCATCGTGCCAACTTAACAGCCAAAAAAATAGTGTGACGTCATCATCGGTCCAGGACCCCGAGCCGTTCTGACGGGCCGAGTAGATCTGGTACCGACACCGGCAAAGGGTCACCAGCAGTCTTTGGTTGAGCTTGTTCTTCAGGAAATTTCCACAGGCAGGTGAACGAGGCCGTCCCAGCTCCTGCAATTTGGCCACCAGCTTGTGTGGGAGGATGGTGTTGAAGGCCGAGCTGTGACCCACAAATCCACAAGCTGGTGCTGTTGTTGTGGGCAGTTCTTCTGTGGCACAGAACTGGACCGGAATACTCCCCACCCCCACCCCCCTTTCACCACCACCAAAAAAAAAAAAGAGAGAGAGGTTCTAATTGGTTTAATACCCAAGCAGAAGCTGCAGGCCTGGGGAAGAGCAGCTGCGGTGTGAGGGACGCTGAAGCTCAGCTCCATCACCTCACGGCCCACTCAGTCTGTTTCTGTCTCCACCCCAGGTCAGCGACAAGAGGGTGTCAAGACACCACGGACTGCTGCAGAACCTGAACGGAGAGCTGCGCCTCAAACCGGTACCCCCCCCCAACACACACTTCCTGAAGCTCTGAAAATGTTTGAGTTTCCAAAAGACAACATTAAAGGCAAAAGCAAAGCAGCTGGAGCCGCATCATTCCTCCAGGTCACCAACTGACTCATGTTCCTCCCCAGACCCACGTCAACCCGTGCTTCATCCAAGCCTTCCCCTCCTCTGAGCCCCGCCCCCTTCCCAAAGGATCCTGGTACACACTGCGCGATGGTGAGCTGGTCTCACTGCTGCCGGGGCGGCTGGTCTTCAGGGTGGAGGCCGTGGGCGGAGGGGAGGGCACTTCCAGGTACTCCAGGAGGATGGAGCTTTCATGTGTGCGGGGGCTTAGATCAAACAGACAGAGGAGGACCCTCCTGCTGATGAAGAGCTCCTGCAGGAGCTCATCACGCAGCCATTCCCGCTCACAGCTCCATCATCATCTCCGTGTCCTCCTGCAGGAACAGCCGGAGCTCTGAAGAAGACGAGCAGCTTCCCACCTCCTCTGAGCCCCACGGTGAAGCAGATGAAGGTCAGGAGCGCCCAGCAGGAGAGCCGCAGGAGGGGGAGGAGTCAGACAGGAGATCCAGGGAGGTCAGTGTCAGCTGCCCCCCCCTATGCCCTGAGATAAGATGGAATTTGGACGAAGAAACACCAACAGCAGAGAAACTTTACAGAAATAAAAGTATCAGGAAGTGCTAAAAGTCACGGTAGAAGGTTTGGTAAAACCTCAACGATGAAAGCTTTTTTGAAGTGTTTCTCTGAAACTTTCTCCTCGTTGAAGTCCTGCCTCTGATCTTCACAGACCAACATGGAGGCTCAGAGAGACGCCGCTCTGTCTGAGGTCAGGGTCCGAATTCTCCCTGCCTGGATGATGGCGGCCGCTGTGCAGAGCCCCGCCCTCACGCTCAAAGGTAGCATTGACCAACCTGGTTTTCTGCAATGATTCATGGGTAAAAATAAAAAGCCAAACATATACAGAGAGGATCAGAAGTTCAGAATTCTTCTGAAACCTGGAACAAAACCACAAAGTCTGTCCAGGTTTGAACCATTCAGACGACCTCAGGGGGAGGAGCACAGGAGCCAAAGTCACCTGGACTCACCTGAGCAGAACAGCAAACGCTCTCCTGCAGAGACTGATGTTCGGTTCCTCATCAGAACCAGAACAAAGAAATTCATGCACATTTTTTAAGCAATCACTTGGAAAAAGTCTGTTCCAGTTCTGACCCAGCTGACCCGGTTCTGATCCAGTTTGGTCCAGTTGTGGTTCTTCTTTATAGAACCAACGTTTGTTGGTATGTGTGTGTGTTTTAGTTCAGTCAGCTGTTCACAGAAGGCAACAACCTGCTGGTGCTGTTCAGGCCACGCCCACCTCTGTATCTGTGCCTGAGGAGGCGGGGCCTAAGGAGGAAGACGAGCAAAGGAAGAAGAGGAAGCTGAATGTTGAGGAGGAGCAGTCACCTGAAACAGTTGAGTAAAGGGGTGATGAAGATGCTGAAGCTAGAACCACAGTTTGTTCTCTCTGTTTGGAGTTTCCTCGCAGCAGAAGGTTCCTCCTGGATGGTTTTGAAGGAACCTCACTTAGAAACTGAACTGAAGGCTCCTGACAGGAACAGGGTCTGTTTGGAGATCAAAGTCCTTTCTATCTCTGGACTCTGGCGTTTCTTCATAGAAAAAGGATCAGACTGACGGGATCAGAGCAGATCTTCATGTTCTGAGCAGAACATCTTCATGTTGCAGTTGTAGAAGCTGATGGAAGCGTGGATCTGTCTGCAGGGCGTTCCTGCAGGAGCCCTCTTGTCCTGGAGAGAACCCAGCAGACCTAAGGTGAAGAGCACAACTGGCCGCCTCACTGTGAACGCAGACGACCTGGGAGGTTTGTCTACCAAGGCGCCGGAAATCAACCAATCTGAGGACATAACCACATCTGTCCTGGCTCCGCCCATAGCCACAACCCAGCGCCGAACGCCCTGTCCTTACGGAAAGGACTGCTACAGGTGAGCTCAGCTGGTAAGATCTGATCTTCACAGATGTTTGCAACGCTCCCTGAGGATGAGGAGGCAGCAGATCTCCAAGCCCTTCATCCTCATCTTCTGTTTTCAGGAAGAATCCGCTTCACTTTCAGGAGAGCAGTCATCCTGGAGACTCTGACTATGAGGAGGAGGAGGATCGGCCCGAGTGTCTGTACGGAACCAGCTGCTACAGGTAAGACCCGATCCCTGCAGAACAGAAGCAGTGTCTTCATCAAGCCCTCAGAGAAAGTTTGAGAAGCTTCCAGAACATCAGCAGAGCTTCTCCACCCTTTTTATCCACAGATGACATGATGGCTCTCCACACAAGAAGGTTCACTTTGGTTCTTTAGATCCGACTTAGAAACTACCAAAACAAATGCTTGTCAGAGGGGGGAGTTCCTCCTCTGAGAACTCGTCCTTCTGAATGTTTCCTCATCTGATGCCATCACCTTTACGTTCTGATCCTAAGAACATCACTTCCTGGTTCAGCGACAGTCTCACTGCATCGTCCAGGTTTGCCTGAAGCTCAGTCCCAGCTCCAAAAGCTGGGTCGGGTCCTCATGTACGCTGATGGATCGTCAGATTCTAGCTGGATGTTGGTGATGATGGGAGTGACATGATACTTCTAGCAGATGGCGCTGCAATCAGAAACACTGAAGTTTAAGAAAATGAAACCAACTGCTGGATTTTGTGTTTTCAGGAAGAACCCTCTTCACAGGAGAGAGTACAAGCACACCAAGAAACCAGGTATGTGTGCTTAAGGCGTCTCCTGAGACTTCTCAGCTTCATGTCACGAGACGGTCATGGAGAGTGTTCTTCAACCAAGTTCAGGTCAAAGCTCCTGCAGGGGCTTCTGCTCTGGAGGTCAGAGGTCATCTTCAGGAGTTTGACGTCATGTTTGCCTCATGTCATGTTTCACCTGCAGAGATCCGTGCACAGAGCCGTGCACAGAGCCGTGCACGGAGCCATGCATGGAACCGTGCACAGAGCCGTGCACGGATCCGTGCACAGAGCCGTGCATGGATCCATGCACAGAGCCGTGCACAGAGCCTTACATGGATCCGTGCACAGAGCCTTACATGGATCCGTGCACAGAGCC
>BSAI01000119.1:245679-285565 GCA_036245035.1 Adrianichthys oophorus | reverse complement strand
TACATGGATCCGTGCACAGAGCCTTACATGGATCCGTGCACAGAGCCGTGCACAGAGCCTTACATGGAACCGTGCACAGAGCTGTGCATTGATCCGTGCACAGAGCCGTGCATGGAACCGTGCACGGAGCCGTACATGGGTCTGTGCACAGAGCTGTGCAGCCGTGCACGGTTCTGCTGTGGTCCAAATGGCTTCATTCATCTTTGCAGCTCGTTCCACTCGAGCCATCCCCAGAAACACTCCTGATGAAGAGGAGGGTGAAGACAGCTTTATTGATGACGACAGCGAAGATCCTGACAACGATTCTGACTATAACCCCGCCCCCTCCGACGACAGCGATGGCGAGGATGTGAAGAGGCTGCAGAGAGAAGCCGCATCCTTTTTGAAGAGGAGGAAGTGAGGAAGGAGCCGCCTTCCTGTTTGCAATCGGATGGACTTCTGACAGGATAAGCTGTGGACATGGGATTAGCTGTTTCTATGGTAACCATTCACCTGGATGAAACTGGTCCACATGCTTCCTCTTCCTGTTTTCACCTCAGGAGTTTGATCAAGCAACTTTTAATTTGAAAAAACAGCAGGAAGTCCTCTTTGACATCACAAAATGACAGCAGAGTTCTACAGACAAATTAACTTTTATTCAAGCTACCTGATCATTTTTTTTGTACTGATTTAAAAGGAATCAAATAAACTATTGTTTCATGTTTAACACAGTTATCCTGTTCTTTCACAATAAAAGCTGCTGTGTTTGTCCAGTGTGGTTCACCTGGAAGATTGTAGCAGCTACACCCAAGAAAAAACTCTCTCTAAACACAAAGAAAGCTCTGGAAACATTTGTTGGTGTTTCATAAATTAGCTTTCTGGTCTGTTCGTGGACGTCAGTGGGGTTTGTGTTGAACTGCAGACATCCATGAGGCTCTCAGCTTATTCTGAACGTCTGAGACTCCCAACGAACTCCTGATGTCCACAGAAGAGCTGAAGGACCAAAGCGTTGCCATGAAGCAACAAAAACGCTTCTTCGTCTCTGGTTTTCTTGGTAATTGTTTCAGATGCAGATCTCACATCGCAACTCTAGCACCCCCCACCCCGGTTCCAGCTTTCCCTGTGTTCTGCTGACTCAGGTGTCACCTCGTTCTGAATGAACACACCTGATCCAGGTAAGCAGCAGAAGGAGGAGCTGAAAAATGGGGAGGGTCTTTGCGGTGCAGGCGTCCCTGCTCTAAGGCCCTGTCCACACTGGATGCGGAAGCGCCGCGGAGCAGCGTGCGCTTCCATTCGGCGCCTCTGTTAAGGTATGGTGTTCACATCAGACGCAGAAGCGCCGCGGACGTCTGTGCCGGCTCGCGCCTGCTGCGGGACATTTCGGCATCTGATCTATTTTTTTAAGATACGCATCAATACTGGCAGGAAGTGACCCAAGACATGAGAAAAATTTCAAAATATAACCAAATTTTCACAATAAAACAGTGATTGACAAATGCAATCATATTTTTGTATCTAAACAGACAGTAGGGTTGAAAATAAACACAACACACACAAAACAAACACACACACCGGAGCGGGGGTGGGGTTGGAGGTAAAAAAAAACGAGAGAACAGTTGGCAACAATGATCTTAGGATAGGACATTAACTCACCCATAATGGAAAAAACAAACCAAAAAAAGCTCCAGCAGAAGCGCCTGACGACCGTCACGCAAAAATACGCGTCTGGTGTAATTTGCAAGTGAAAGCGGAGAGCTCACGCACTCCGTTCCACGCCGCTTTGCGGGAACTCAAGCTGCTGTTTAGCTAGTAAGCCTTTGGAAAGGATGGCCCGTCAAGAACACACATGTAGATCCACTCCTGCAGGGTTCTACAAGATCTGTGGATCAGAAACGAAGCAGAACTTCCTGATGATCAGGGTTCTTCGTGTGGAGTTCTAGAGCGAGTTCATGTCATGTGGAACAGCTGGCTGTAGATCCAGTCTTTACTGTGATGGAGGAACCTGAGTATTGTCCACTTCCTCCATCCCCCGCAGCGAAGACATCCGACCTTCACCAGCATCCATCGATCTTCTCGCCACGAAACCGATCAGCCTTAGCGGAGATGCGTCGGCCTTCTTGGTGCGCTTGCTGTTCTTCTGGACGCTGACGAAGCAGAAGGTGTTGATGACGGCATTGCTCATGGCGATGCACTCAATAATGTAGAAGGCCACCAGTGAGTTCCTGTTCCTGGAGAGGAGGGTGGGGTAAAAATCCCGAAGCAGGGTGAAGCCGTAGTACGGCGCCCAGCACAGGACGTAGGCCACCAGCACCAGGATCAGAACCACCACCGTCCTGCGACGCTTGTGGTATCTCCTCCGGATCTGCTCCGTCTGGACACCCGGAACGCCTTTAGACCACAGGTGTCTGGAGATGCGCGTGTAGCAGACCGCCATGACGGTCACAGGACCCACAAACTCCAGAGCGAAAACGAACAGGAAGTAAGAGCGGTAGAAGACCTGCTGGTCTACAGGCCAGATCTGCGCGCAGAAGGTCTTGAGGCTCTGACCCCCCCCCCCCGTGGGGGTATGTGGTCTCTGAGGCCATGTAGGCGGAGGGGATGGAGACGAAGACAGGGACGATCCAGACCATCAGGATGACGCAGGACGCCGTCTGATAGTTCATACGGGGCTTTAGGGGGTGGAGGATGGCCGAGTACCTGCAGACACAGAAACACACTTACTGACCATGAAACCACCTCCACATCAGCGGGACGAGATCAACGTTAACACACTACTTAAGGTCACGTCCATCCACGTGCTCAGGTCATGGCTAGCTCCAAAAAACATTAGTTCAGGAATGTAACCACAAGGGGGCGCCACCGCCGCTTCTCAAGCCCCGCTAAAGGATCAGGGAGTATGGGGTAAGGAAACTGTCAAAAAGAAACGTATTCATAAAGACAAAGTTGTGCACATATTTATATTTTGTGCACAACTTTGCAGGAAAAATAAGAATAGAACCTTTAGTTTCACATGTCTGTTTTGATTATGACTTTTCTCTGTCTTGAATATGAATTTCTCCTGTTAAATCTCTGTTAAGATACGTCACGTGGTCACAGGCATAAACATGGGGTCCTTTCTGCGCGCTGCCAGGAGCATATAATGGAGTTTCTTGTTCTTTGAGTCCAGCCTATCTGTTGATACTAGGCTTCAAAGTTAAAAGGAAAAGTGTTGCCTGAGTTTGCCGCTTCAGCCACATGTGGGAGGAGCTAGCAGCTAATGTTTCTAGCCTGGTCACTACATGGAGCGGCGTCTGTTCATCTCATTTACAATGCCTGGAAGACACGGATGATGTTTACAGATCAGTTTTCTTTTCAAAGAGCTCTACAAAAACATCGGGGATCTGCATCACTCAGTATGAAGGACTGCTTCTGCCATCCAGCCTGCACGCCGAGCGGTTCATCCTGATCTGATCACCTGACCCGGCTTCGTACCTGACTCTGCCTCTTTGCTGCCTGCCCCAACCTTTGCCTGGACTCTGACCCTGATTTAGCTTTGTGGGTTCTCCTGTCTGACTCCATAAAGCTGCTGCATGTGGAACCAACTGTCTGCCTGTTTGTGACCGAATAAACCATCTACCCACAAAAAAAGTCTAATTCAGTCACAAAATAGCAAACACTCTTCGTTAGCAATAATTCTTGTGGTGAATAGGTAAAGTCACCACCACACAACTTTGAAATTGCAGATATTTGCAGATATTTGCCAGAGGATGAAGAGAAACTTTATCCTCAACAGTTAAAAATCAAACGCCCCGTCAGGCCGGTCTGTGAAAATGTTGTCTGACATTAATCCGGACCATGTTCGGGAAAAAGGTTGGAGACCAACGATCTAAGAGACAAGAAATCCGAGTGAGAGGCTGGAACAATGACGAAAACATTTATGGGTCAGACGGAGGATGGACACATGGCCTTATGGTGGAGCCAACACATCTCATCTGGTTTCTACCATCCGTGAGTCAAACACGGAGGTGGAAGAATCCTGATATGGGCTTTTGGATGAAAATGTGGTCAGTATTTGGATCAGCTGTGAACAGAAGAGTTCTTCTATGCTGGTCACTTCAGCCCACAGAAGAAGAGAAACTTTGAGACGTTTGATGGTTGCTTTATTTCTAGTATTAAACTAGAGCAGGGATGCTCGTTCCAGAAGATCACGAGCCCATTTTCTTAAATCAATCAGCGAAAAATCCTCCTCATGGTGAAGTTTGTCACTTGACTGACATGCAGGACAGTCACTGGAACATCCTCTGATACGTACATCACTGCACATGCATGTTTAAGCCTCCAGCATGAAGCAGGAAACGTGATTGTCACTGCCTTCTGTTTTCAGAATAAAACACCATTTCTGTTCGAATGATCTATTCCTACAAAAGTAATATAAATCCACCACAAAGCTATCTCCTCACAAAGAGGTGTGCACTCTGTGTGTTTGTGTCCTTGGTACACAAACAGCATTTTAGACTAAAATTCTGTATAAGTTGTAACTTTGAAGTGGAATAAGTGACTCTGGTTCATGTGGACATACATGTATGTAGGTAGATCTATTGGAGCTTGTCGTTTTAAAAGTAGCTCCCAAACAAGCACCTCGGAAAAAAGATGTGAAGTCGGATCTTCACAGTGACTCATCCAACTCCATGTGGGAGATCGTGACAGATGATCGTTGGGACGTTTCGGTGAGCTCACCTGTCTATGGCGATAGCCAGCAGCGCGTTGGTGGACACATAGAGTGAGACGGTGCGTAGGTAGTTTATGGAGGCGCAGAGCAGCAGACCGTGGTCCCAGGACAGCTTCTTCACCACATAATAGTCTAGCAGGAAGGGGCAACACACCGCCGCCACCAGAACGTCGGACACAGCCAGGTTGGCGATCAGCATGTTGGTGAGATTTCGGAGCTGCTTGAAGCGGAGCAGGCTGGCGATGAAGAGGCAGTTCCCAAAGCCACACACCAGCATGATGCCCACCAGGACCACACCGATGATGATGGTGGCCACAAAGAAGGCACAGCCCTGCGTGGTGTCTGGAATCTCATCCACAGAACCTTCATAGTCCAGAAGAGCCTCGCTGCTGTTGGAGGGATCTCCGACGGTGGATCCGGTCTGCATGGTGGACGGTCTCTGCAGAACGGGCGAGAACATGACCGTTGACCTGAAGATCATCGTCACAAAGATCTGCTGTCACCTGACATCCACATGGACCCAAACCTGATGATTTCAGATCCGTGTTTCCCCCGTTGGATTTTAGGAAATCTGCTTTTCATTTATCTGAGAGATGAAGAACACAAGACCAGTCCAGACATGTTCTGACAAACCCATCCAGTCATTCATTCATCTGCAGCAGCTTGTCCCACAGAACCTCAGCTCTTGTCTTCAGGTGTTTTCTCCCAAACTCTCACCTGGACTCCTAAGGAGACCTGCCCACAGTCTGACCGCGCTGACCTTCTCATCATGTCCTGGAGACGCGAGGGTCCAGCTCAGCACAGACTCTTGTTTTTGTCCAGTTAGTGTGAACTGGGTCAGGTGAGGTTCATCATCTGTTCATCATCTGTTACCGTGACGATATGTTATATTTGTCTTCGGGGTGAGGAATGTCACGCCTGGACTCTGACAACTTCCTCCAAAAGCAGGAGCAGATCTGAGGACCAGCAGGTCTGAAGAACCAGAACTTTCCTCAGAAATATCCACAATGAAAGACTCCTGAGGGACCAGAGGGTCTTCTGATCTGTTCTAGTGCAGAACCAGAGAGGCTGGAACCACAGAGGCACAGCTGAAACTCCACTGGACCATGACGCATCCTCAAACTTTCCTGACTAACCGGATCAAACTGGTGGCGTTTGCAGGTTAGAATCCGGAACCTGTTCTTCGCCTGTGAGGAACATCTGCTGTCCTTCTCTGTTCCAAACTGGAACCGACTAAGGATCTGATGAAAGGATCACGGGAATCCAAGTCTGATCCGGCTGGAATCTTCTGTTCAAACACACCTCATTTCAGAATCGGAATTAAACCGGACTCTCGGGTTCTGATCCACAAATCCGACGGAAGATGAAAAACTTCCTTCACCTCAGAATGAAGAAAATGCTTCCCTCCGCGCGCGTGCTGCTGCACTGATCCGCGCAATGGGAGCGCGGGGACTCCCCCACCACCACCACCACGCGCGTGCGCACACACACTGGGTCGCGCGCGCTTCGTTTGAACTTTAACTTGAGCTTCATCATCAGAACCAGCTCTGAGCAGAGGCGACCTAGTCGGCTGCCTAGGGCGCCACAACACAATGATTAGGGTAAGTTTTATTATTTGTTTGTTTGTTTTTTACAAGTTGATTAATTTTTTTCAAATGTATAACAGGTAGACACGCCACTCATTGAGTTTAAAAATAAAAAAAGTCATAGTTTAACCCTGTAAAGCCTGAACCATTGAATAATTAACAGAAAATTCCAATTCTTTGGATCTAGAGCTTTTGTAAGTCCCTCTGAACAAACAAACAAACAAAAAAACATCTTTTTTACATCTAAATTAAATTTTGTGTCATGTCTGATACATCAGCTCACACAGCTCAAATATATCTTGTTTCCTGAGCTAACAAAAACATTCTAAGACAAAAAAAACCAAGAAATTTGTATTTCCATTCTATTGCTCTTGTGGAGGGCTGACAGACTGATGTCTGAAATATGATACATTCGGCTTTAAAAGGTTAAAACAAACAAAATAACTCAAAAGTTTGACATCATCAATGACCTTTCCAGGTGCAGGGCTCCTCCTTACCTGAAGGGGTCGCTGTCTAAGCCGGTGGGGGTGTTAGTGTTTCTTTAAAACTTTAAGGATGAAAAAGCAGCAAAATGAGCCCCCAGGCCTTTAAGGTCAAAAAGGGAAAAAAGAGGAGGAAACACTTCATTGCTTAGAAATTCAACTCCACATTTCGGTCAAAAAATACCCTCATTTTTGGTGGAGAACACCAATTTAACTTGCGATCTCGTTTTTTTTCTGTCTTTAAACCTTTGACACTGTTTGCCAAAGTGAGTCAACAGTGGTGCAGTGATCATCCTGTATGGGGCGCTGTTTGTAAATTGGTGTAGTAAACTTTAACCAGCAATAGTTTTGGTTATTTAGCCTGTTTTATGAACAAAAACAAGATAGGTTTCACTTTTCAAATGTGTTTTTTCACCTTTTAATTCATGTCTTTATAAATGTTACATTTACTCGCTAAATATTTAGTTAGCAAGATAAATATTTAGTTTAAAATGATATATTTAGTTTAGAAACTAAATATTTAGATCTGACCTAAAAATTAAGTTTCCAAAATAAATATTTAAGTTTTGTAGCTAAATCTTTGTTTGATTAATAAATATTAAAGTCTAATTTAAATGTTTCGATTGGAGCTAAATATTTAGTTTAAATGCAAATTAACCTGTTGATAAGTTCATGTGGGGGCAGGCGGCAAAGAGCAGAGTCTGTACCATTCACTCAACATGGAAGCTGGACGCCTCCGTTGAACGGATGGCGTTCGTTGTGAATGCAGCTTTCTAGTAGTTCAGGAAGCATTGCTGAATTCCTTCCTGTTCAGTTTCTATTGGATTGTTTATCAGGTTTTTATTTTCTTCGTTTTTCGAGTCAGATCCGAAGCCGGGTCAGGTAAACAGGTGATCAGATCAGGATGAAACGCTCGGTATGCAGGCTGAATGACTCAATTCACTCAGCAAGGCCGTGTACTGCTTAAGGTAGGTGATTGTCAGATTGAAGGTGTGCAGCATCCAGGTACTGCACGCTGGGGCTTCTGGGAGATGTAGTGAGTTTGAGTGCAGTCAGTACTGGAGACGGCTCCCACCGGTGACCAGAGGGGAAGACAGAGTGCTGACTCCTGACCTGAACCCTGACCCTGACATGAAGATGACCTAACAGTATTTTCCACATCTGATTTTGAGCGGTAGCACAAACCACAGATGTTGTAACTTATTTTCTCTGAATTCAAATGAAGCCAGGTTACAGTGGCTTGCAAAAGTATTCACACCCCTTAAACTTCTCCACGTTTTCTCATAAAATTCCAATCAAATATGTTTCTTCTCTTCTTTCTTGTCTTTGAAAATGTAATTGTGAGAACATACTTGCCGTTGAGATAAACTGTAGAATAAAGTATATCAACATGTAAATTACGAAGAAGTTCGTCTTCAACAGTTTTTGGTTTGTTCAGAAAAGTGTTCCTTTTGTTTTTGGATGTTTAATCAGAGCACTGTGGACCTGATGTTTTTTTTATTGTTTGACATTGAAAACAACATCCCCCTTGGTGGCGTAAAAGTAAAAATGGAAGTCTGTTATCATAGAAAAAACCTTTTTGTTGTATTTATTTATGGTTTACTGCAACACAATCTCACAAATTTAAATGAAAAAAACCTCAAAATGAGACTTTTCACAGCAACGATTAAGTTAAGAATGTTTGCGATTAATTATTATTTCCAATTAATAAATTACAGGTCACTACTAAACTATTATCGCCCAATAAGAAAGAATTGTATAAAAGCAGGCTGCACGGTGGCGCAGTGGTTAGCGCTCCTGCCTCACAGCAAGAAGGTTCCCGGTTCAAGTCCTGGCTGGGGGACCTTTCTGTGTGGAGTTTGCATGAGTTTGCTCCCCGTGCATGCGTGGGTTTTCTCCGGGTACTCCGGCTTCCTCCCACCGTCCAAAAACATGCTTCACAGGTTAATGAGGTGTGAATATGAGTGTGTATGGGTCTGTGATTGTGGCCCCTGTGACACACTGGCGACCAGTCCAGGGGTGTACCCTGCCTTCGCCCATGAGTAGCCGGGTTAGGCTCCGGCAACCACGTGACCCCGAAAGGGATAAAGCGGATTGGAAAATGAATGAATGTATAAAAGCACCTTTAAAAATGGAACCTCGTTTGACCGTCATTAACCACTGATGTTCTCAGTTTGTCCACAAGGGGCGCTATAAATAAAGTTTGACCTCAAACTGCAAGCTTCTCTGAAAAGTTTTGATTGTTTATTCCTCTGGTTTGTCCTCAGGAGCAGGAACCAGAGGAACCTGCTGGATGTGACTGTGTTTCACTGCGATGAAGCCGGATCTGTTTTTGACCATTTGGATCTTTTTTTTTTCCCTCTTTAGGAGCCACACCTGGATCAGAACTGGTCCCACGGCGCCCCCTCTTGGTCTGACAGATCACTTGCACCTACCTTCATCATCACTGATGTTCCTGACTTACAGGTCAGTTTTTTGGGGGGCGTCTGTTTGACCTAGAGCGGCTCTAACCCCGTGATGACATCATCACATGGTTGAAGTTCTTTGTGGTTTTATGGAGGTCTTCAGAGGAGTTGATCTTTCCAGAAACGATTCCAAAACAAAGTTTATTCTTTTATTTTACAAAAAACTAACTTCCTCCTTTCACCAAAACACAAAAAAAAGCACAAAAATGGCCCCGCCCCCCCCACAGTCTCTGGAGGTCAGAGGAACTACTTCTTGGCATAGGTGATCTTCATGGCGCAGGTGGCCGTAATCCGGAAACCTTGCAGGGCGTCTTTGGCCACGCCCGCCTGAGTGTCGCTCTCAAACTCTACGAAGGCGATGTCGTGTTTTCCGGGGACGAGCCGCACCTCCTTAAAGCCCGGGAACCTGCAGAGAGAGCAGAGCTGAAGTCCACGGAGACCTCCAGGAGGAACCGCCTGCAGGAGAACACTCACTGGTTGAAGAGCATGGACAGCATCATCTCGTTCGTCTCCTCTGGGAGGTTGTTCAGGAACAGGATGTGGTTAGGGGGGTTATCTGGAACCTGAGAACGTAGCAGAAGGTTAGCACACAGATGCTGCTCTGCAGAACAGACGGATCCACAAAGCTCTGCCCTGCAGGACCTCATGAAGAAGAGCCCTCCTCATCCTCTCAGTGATGAAGACACTGGAGTCTTACCTGGACTGTGAGTGTGGGAGCAGGAACAGCAGCAGCCTGCAGACAGAACACCGTCAGACACAAACAAACAAGAGGGTAAACACACAAATGTAAACAGCGGCGCTCCTCACCATGGGTTTTTTGGCGGCGTTGGCTGCCAGCTCCTGGGCCTTCTTCTTCTTCTCCTTCTTCTTCTCCTTGTCTCCAAAGGTGCCCTTCATCTTGGCGATGACCTCGGAGTCAGTCTTGGCGTACTGTATCCTCTGCAGGGAAACAGAGTCAGCTGCTGCTGCTGGAGGAACGTGAGGTCTTCGTCATCTCACCATGGGCTTGTTGTAGAAGGGGAAGCCCTGCAGCTGCCGCAGAGCGTTGGTGGCAGCGGCCAACTCTTTGAAGACCACAAAGGCCTGCCCCCTCATCCTCATGGTCTTCAGCGCCACGATACTGACGATCTGACCGAACTGGGAGAAAAGCGCGTAGAGCGAACGCTTCAGCTCTGAGGATGAAGAGCAGAAATTAGACCCGGAAGAGCTCTGTCAGAACCGCGGTTCTGAGAGTCAGCAATAGTTCTTCAGTTACACAGAAACATGGAGGGAACTGTGAGGTTCTCCTCAGACGGACCTTCATCCCCCCATGACTCTGTTTACATGCTCATCAAAAAGCAGTTCGTTTCTAAAGCGCCGGGTCACAGAAAGATGTTGGTGATTGCTGTGGTCCACTTCCATCCAGATCACTCCAACAAAGCCAGATTATCTTCACTGAATAACAGCACAGATTACATGGAAGGGTTGTGGGTGAAATCCCTGTACTGAGCAGGCAAGAGGCAACAGCAGAGAGCAAAACTTCCTCTGGAGGGTTAGGCAGAACCAGACAAACATATCATTTGGGTTGGAGTCTGAAAGAACAAAAGAACCTAAAGTACGGGAACATCTGGACGAACGTGCCAGGGAGGCCAATCGGATGTGCTCCTGAGCCCTTCATCTGCATGTAATCAGTTAATGATTCCTTTTGTTCTGGTGTCTGAGGATCTAAACAGACGACTCCAGAGAACAAACATGACGCGGTTGAGGTGAAAAGGAGGTCAGACGTTTGAAAGCCTCGTTTTCGTTTAGATGACGGAAATTTTTCTGATCTGTAAACTCTTGGCCTGCAGACAGAAACCGGAACAAATGTTTGAAACCCAACAGTTTAGAAGAAGATTCTGTCAGAGCACAAACTCTTACAGAACCGGGATCGTCAAATCCAGGGTCTGGATGGTGGGGTTTACCTGTTCAGGTAAACAAGTCTGATACTTTTAGACCACCAGAATGGAACCGTTTTTTAGAAGGATTTGTGATCAGAATGTGTGGTGGGGCGTCTTCAGGGAATCAAACACCAAAGCGCTTCCCGCCTTTAATGCAGATCCATTTACTGAAAGACTTGGGCTGCAGGTGGAGGGGAAATCTCAGGTGAGTCTGTAGGACCAGACGGTTAGCGAGCAGCTGAGTGGAAGCACACTTGCCTTCTTTCTTGACTTTGTCGTTGATGTTATTGATGTAGATGGTGTGGTTTGGTCGGATGTCCATGATGAAGGCTGAGGGAGGAAGAGAAGATGAAGTGATTCTGATCAGGGTCAGAGGTCACGCTAAACCACTCTTTACGTTTGAAGGAAGACACGCTGCGCTGTTCAGTTTTAAAAACTTCGGACAACATGGGAACGTGGAAGCGTTACGATTAACGTGTCAGATTACGAGGAATAATCATCCTTAAATACAGTTTTTAAGAATCGAATAAAGACATGTTGGGAGGATTTAGAATTTTTCAGTTTGATTTTCTGACTTTATTTTGAAAGAGGCGCTAGCATTAGCATCCGTTAGCTCCGACGCTAACCGCGCTCGAGCCCAGAAAGCTAACCGGTCGTGGCGGCTTTTCTTTCGGAGGCCTCGCGTTCCGCAGGTCTTTCAGCCCGAAAACACACTTCAGAGTCTAAAACAAAGAAAAATAAACCCGCAACTCACCCGCACTGTGGTCACGCAGCACACGCAGACAAGCGGAAACACCCGTATGCCGCTTTCTGAAGATGACCGCACTACCGCCTCCAGCAGGCCGGGAGTGGAATTGCAGCGTCTTCATTCCAGCTGTCTCCATGCAGCTGCAACCTGCAGACCTTCAGTTTGAAATGACAGTAAAAGATATGAGGTCACCTTTTCCCTTTATCTTCTGCAGATAATCTCATGCTTATGTATCAGTCATGATGTGTTTATTCTTTTTGTTTCACCTTCTTGGCGATTCCGTCAACTGTTCCTCCTGAAAGTTTCATTAAACACTGAATATGTGATGTGTACATTCCCATCTTTGTTATCACTGTATCACCATTCATGGAACTGGAAACCAACATATGTACTCCTGAATGATTTCAAGATTTCAGCAAGAATCTTCCCAAAGTTGATGGTGATGATGGTGGAGTGTTCAGCACTCTCACTTCTGTGAGGAGTCTGTATGTTCCACATGAGTGAGTGCTGGTTCCCACAGTCAAATCCATGCTTTATAAGTGGACTGAAGACTCCAGCTTCTCCCTGAGGTGTTATGTGTGTTTTTGTGTCCCTGCAATGACCTGGTGACCTTTCCACTGTGACCCCTCCTTCCCCCTGACAGAGCTGGGTTTGGCTCCAGCATCCCTGTGACCGTGCAGGCCAGAAGATGGATTTCCATTTGTCCTTGACTCCAGATTCAACAAGGACACGCCTTCCTCCTTTCCTTCTTCCACCAACAGTTTCTGTGGGTCAACAGAACTGGTCCCTGTTGACCCGAGCTCAAATGATCCAGTATGAAAGTTCTGTTAGTGATTCTCATGACTGATTTGGTTTTGGGTTTTTTAAAACAGACTTGGAACATGAAAGCTTTGGATTGAGCTCTTGTTTTTGCATTTAAATATTACACAAATCTCTATTCCACAAACGTCGACTTTCTGGTTAAACAAATAAAATATGTCATCGGTTTCTGTTTAGATTTCAAGCAAAAGATCCACATTATTCCTCACACAAAAGCAAACGGTCATTAGGACTGTGGCCTGGCTGTGTTTATAAGACAAAATGCTTTGTTTGAAGAAAGCACATTGCTCAAGCCTTAATGACAAAAAAACCGTTTTCCTGGCAAATCTTATCAGGGAGACTCGGTGGGAGTTCTGCTTCTTACTTTTCCTTTCCTGGAAGGAATGGTGAATAACAATAATAAATCATAAAGGTTACTTTTATCCCTAGATGTTCTCAAAGGCTCTCTATGTTAGAAAGGAGCAGATCTAATCTCAACATTATCAGTTTAACAAGTGAAAACGTGTAAAAACAAACAAAGAAAGAAACTAAATCAACGTTTTCACTAATGGTTTAAAAAAATCTTTTCGGGCTTCCGTAGATTTGCGTTTTAATCTAATCTGATTCGCTCTCTTTAATTACGTCTCTTCTGGCTTTCCGTAGCAGCTGAATCAGATTGCTTGGAATGACATGTTCGGAACCAACCAAACAGGAATCTTTTAAACTGTCAGGTTCTTGTACCGGGTTGAGTTTTTGGGTTTTAACGGGTCTCGATACCCTCTCCCACCGCTCCGGTCCGTTGTCAGTCGGGCATCTCCCGACCTTTGCCCCCGCATGCAGGCGCGGGACTCTTGCTGTTAGCTTGGAGGCTAGCCGCGCACTCCACTGACTCGGGTCACCGGTGCGGACCGGGATGAGCCATGGCCTCGGTTCGAGTGGCCGTGCGGGTCAGACCCATGAACAGGCGGTAAGTAACGGACACGAAGAGGGTTCTGACCCGGTCCGTTAGCTGCCGGTTGCCCTCAACTTCAAGATGAATTCATGTTGTGAGTTGTTCTGGTTCTGGCGTGTTCTGACTCAGTAGGACGGCAGGTGAAGTCACCGGGATAGTTGATGATGATTCTCTTTTGTGTTGGTTTTCGGTCTGCGGGTTTAGTTCTGGTTCGGTTCGGTGGGGGATGTTCTCATTTAGAATTTGAACTTTTAATGAGAATTTCTGCAGATTCGAACCATCACGAGCCAGAACTCTTGGGTCCATCTCCTCCGGTTCAAGTTCTGACCCGATGGGTTCGGTTTTGTTTGCGCATTAGCTGGAGAGGGGCGGAGCTAAACTGGAATCTGCACCTGATAAAACGTTCAGATCTGCTGGTTCCGCTCAGGCCCAGTCCGGGGAGAAACGTGTGTTTTAATGTCAGAGTTGAGTGTTTCTGGCATGGCACCAAAACCACGCCTTCACCAGTGGATGGATCAGATTGTGAATGGAGGATGGGTTCTTGCAGAACCTGATCCTTCTGTAGACTCAACTTGGACCACTGGGTTCTTTAGGTTCTAGTTTGGAAGCAGAAACTGATCTGATTGTTTAAAGTTGTTCTGAATCTGGTACTGCTCTGCAGGGAGAAGGATCTGAGCTCCAGATGCATCATCAGGATGGAAGGAAGCAAAACATCCATCATCAACCTGAAGGTAGCGCTGCTGCTCTTGGGCTCCAAACGGCCGCTCTCCTCGCCATGGTGACCTGAAGTGTCTTTGTGTTTCATCAGATCACCGATGGCTGTTCAGGAGAACCGTCGAGGGAGAACACCAAAACCTTCACCTACGACTTCTCTTACAACTCCACGGACTGTCAAAGCTCCGCCTTCGCCTCTCAAGTGAAGGTCTGAACTCCTGAAAGTCGGAGTTTACAGCCAGCTCCAGGTTCCTGACAGAGAACTCCTTCTTCTCCAGGTCTTCGAGGATCTTGGCTCTGACGTCCTGAAGGCGGCCTTTGAGGGCTACAACGCTTGTGTCTTTGCTTATGGTCAGACGGGTTCCGGGAAGTCTTACACCATGATGGGCGCTCCGGTAAGACCTCCAGCAGAATCTCTGAGTTACGATAAAGTACCGACCCATCTGAACAAACAAGGAGCACAAGTTTCAGGGCTCTGTGGAAAGTTCTTCCAGATGTAAGATGAGATCCAAAGTAAGAATGTAATCGGAACATTTCATCAGAACCGTAAGTTTTAAGCTGCGTTTACACCGGACGCGATCAGAGGTCCTGCAGCGTGTTTTGAGCGTCTGGCTCGGCGCATCGGTCTGGCAGAAGATGGACAGATGGACGGATGAATGCAGGGCAGCACGTCATCAAACTGGGTCACAGAGAGACGGAAGTAACGCTGAGAGCGCCGTCATTCAGACGCAGCTCCTGCAGTAGCTGGTGAAGCTCACCGTACCGGGAGAGCCTCTGAATGACCTCGTGAACCCAGACATGGAGACGGGATCACCGATGCTTTTGTTTCAGAATAAATCCACCTGATCTCTAAACATCCGTGTGGTCCGTGCATTGACTGAATGGGACATGCAGTCGATGCTTCCATGTAGCGATGAGGCTAAAAACTTTGGCCAGTAGCTCCTTTTTTTTTTAACCTTTATTTAACCGGGGGGGGGTTACATTGAGGCTTAAAACCTCCTTTTTGAGGAACAAAGATGCAATGAATGTTAAACAATGAGAACAGAGTTACAAAGCTGATTAACTAATTAAAACAATGCCAGATAAAAGAAGCAGGCTCAAGTGCTCGTAATCTAGATTTAAAAGCATCCACGGAGATAAGTTCTCTTGGTTTCAAGTCCATGTGGAGCATTTTCCACGAGGACAGAGCGGAGCAGGCAAAAGCCCTTTTCCCAAGCTCACCAGTAGCTCCTCCCACACACAGCGGGAGCATCAAGTTCATGAGCATATTTGGATCAGCATGGAAGTCCTCTGTAGTCCAGCAGCAACAAACAGAGTTTGGTGTGAATGCAGCTTTAGAAGAGGCAGGCTGGAGTTCAGAGGAAAGCCGCGGGAACAATATTCCACCTATTCCACATATTCAAGCGGAATGCTTCCAACCAGAAGCCAAAACGAAGCAGTTTCCTCGAGCGTTCTTCTGCAGGACCAGATCACGCCATCTTCTCTGCATGGGGGAAGGGGATTTCCTCAGTGGTGGGTGGGGTTATTGTCTCAGCTTGGAGCAGCGATGACCTTTGTTTCTGTGTTGTAGGGAGACGCAGGTTTGATTCCAAGGATCTGTGAGGGTTTGTTCTCCAGGATCTCAGACTCGTCTGGATGTGATGAAGCTTCGTTCCGGACAGAAGTCAGGTCAGGATCTGTCCTGCTGGGATTGAAGTGCTTTCAGGTTCAACTCCATCAGATCTGATTTTGTTCTCGTCCTTCTGCTCACTTTCAGCTACCTGGAGATTTATAACGAACGTGTGAGAGACCTTCTGAGGAGAAAGTCCACCCAGACCTACAACCTCAGAGTGCGCGAGCATCCGAAAGACGGTCCGTACGTGGAAGGTACCCCCCCCCACCACCACCACCACCACCTGGAGATCCACAGCATCTTCATGCACGGTGGACCTTAAAGAACCTCTAGTGTGTTTCATGATGGAACCCTAACCCTGGCCCATCATTCAGCTGAATTTAGGACTTTTGGAACCAATTAGAAAATTCCTTTTAGATTTGAACAGATTTAATCTGAATACTGCTGGAGCCAAAATCATGTAATGATCATTTTAAAAACAAACTGAAGGTCAAACTATGAGGGTCAGGTATCGATTTCACTTCCTGTAATCAAAGATTCAATAAAGAAAAGGTTTTTTATGGAGCCAAACATAACTGATGCATAAACGTCTGCAGTTTTCATTTGATTTAATTTGAAATGGTTTATTTTAGGCAAACGGGCAAGAATGATACAAATGTAACCAATCAATCATCAGAGTCAAAGTGATTAAGAGTAAAGGATAGGGATTGAACACGGAGCCAAACAGAGCCACTAACATCGGGTCACGGCTAAATAATAACCGTTCACCTACGACTCAGAACAATTCTGAGAAAAAACATTTACTCATTGGAATCACCAGAAAATTTAGTCTTGGTTGAGGTCTTCCTTGTGTTGCCACCCTCTCTCTCTCTCCATATTCCCGTCTTCACGCCCCTGTTCCCGCTCTTAGACCTGTCCAAACACCTGGTCCAGAATTACAGTGATGTGGAGGAGTTGATGGAGGCGGGAAACATCAATCGCACTACCGCAAGTACAGGCATGAACGACGTCAGCAGCCGTTCACACGCCATCTTCACCATCAACTTCACACAGGTCAGCTGCTCTGCATGCTGGGGAATGGAGTATTTTATTTTTTAAAGCCTGCATCCTTAGACAACGCTTTCTTTGCTTTCAGGCCAAGTTTGACGCAGAGATGCCGAGTGAGACCGTCAGTAAGATCCACCTGGTGGACCTGGCGGGCAGCGAGCGGGCTGACGCCACCGGAGCCACTGGTGTGCGGCTGAAGGAGGGGGGGAACATTAACAAGTCTCTTGTGACACTGGGGAACGTCATTTCCGCACTTGGTCAGGAACCACGCTTGTTAATCTCCATTCCCCCAGGAGAAAACCGTCATGCTGCTGAAATGTTCCTGTTTGTTTCCAGCTGACATGGCGCAGGACGCCGCCAAAACCAACCTGAAGAAGAAGTCCGTCTTTGTTCCCTACAGGGACTCTGTGCTGACATGGCTGCTGAAGGACAGCCTGGGCGGGAACTCCAAGACCATCATGATTGCCAGTGAGAGCTGTGGCAGCCAATCACCTGCCAGAACACACTGATCTGATCTCCGATCTGATGGCGTTCTGCTCACCTCTCTCCTCGCAGCCATTTCCCCTGCGGATGTGAACTATGGCGAGACGCTCAGCACGCTGCGCTATGCTAACCGAGCCAAGAACATCATCAACAAACCCACGGTTAACGAGGATGCCAACGTGAGGCTGATCCGGGAACTGCAGGCTGAAATCGCTCGACTGAAAGCTCTGCTGGTTCAGGGCAACCAGGTACCTTCAGCCTTCTGTGTCCTCAGTGCTGGGGAGCAACGCTCGCATGACTGAAGGAAGGAGGCGGAGCCACAGATTTAATGAATTTGTTTGCTTTAAAATACGATGATCCTGATGATTAAAACAAACCCCCCACCCCCACCCCAGACAGCCGCCTTGTTGTGGTCATAAATCAGCGTCACTGAAGTTTACTGGACATTTTTCACCTTTTTTAAACAGAAAAAGAGATTTCCGATCTAAAATTTAGCAACAAATTCATGAATGGATAGTTTTCTTTTCAATTATCTAAAGTTTTCAACTGAGAATTGAAAGCTTCTAAATGATCTTAATTCTGATCTGAATCTGCTAAAGGAAAGTTTGACCAAACGTTACAGGAAATCGCTAAAGTTATTTGATGTCTGGCGTGTTCACCTATAGGTGTCTGAGAAGCTCCGCCCCTCCATAGATGACCTCCAAACTGTTAAGATTGAGTGACGTTTGATATCAACGTTCTTCAGTTCAGAGCATCCTGAGAGGGTTCAGAGAACGTAGAGGAATCTCTGCATGTCAGGGATGCGGCCGGAGGCAGTCATTGGATGGTCCTTAGCTCGTTAGTTGCCATGGTGATGAGGAGAGTCGGGCCTCCTCGTCTGCAGATGAAACTGAAGCTCCGTCATCAGAAGGAGTCCAGCTCTGAACACGGTCCAAGAAGAACTGTGACTGGAAGAACAGATGAACAGTTCTGGAGCGGGGTGGCGTTCTGTTGTCAGAAGAGTCTGAATGTGGCGTTGCTGTTGGTGATGGCGGGCATCTGTCTCTCTGCCTCAGTGTCTGATCTTCTGGTTTGTGTCTCCATCAGATCGCTCTGCTGGACTCTCCCACCGCTCTGAGCATGGAGGAGAAGCTGCACCAGAACGAAGCCAGAGTGAGTTGATGCTTTTAGCGTTTTCCACCTGCAGGAAACAAACCTTTGATGGTCACGAGTAGTTTAACCCTCTGCAGATGTCCCAATCCCGCTCACACTTCTGTAGATTTATCTTTAGGTTTTCTGAAGGACTTCCAGACATCTGAACAAACATCAGTAAGCAGTAGTTCTGGTTCCTGGAGGGGTCATGGGAGTGAAGAAGCACCAACCCCAGAAAAACTTCTCTGACCTTCTTTGTGTGCTCAGGTTTTGGAGCTGACCAAGGAGTGGACCAACAAGTGGAATGAGACCCAAAACATCCTGAAGGTGAGCCAGAACTGCTCGTTGATGGTTTGGTGGTTCAGTAGCAGGCTCTGCAGGTGGTGTTTATACTCCTGTAGGAGGAGACACTGGCTCTGAGGAAGGAGGGCATCGGTGTGGTTCTGGACTCGGAGCTGCCCCACCTGATTGGCATTGACGACGACCTTCTAAGCACCGGCATCATCCTGTACCACCTGAAGGTCAGGATGTCTGTTCTGAACAGAAAGCACATCTGAGGTCAGGAGGTCAATGTCAACAGCAAGGTGGTGTTCTTTTGTCAGGAGGGACGGACGTTCGTGGGCCGGGAGGACGCGTCCACGGAGCAGGAAATCGGTGCGTCTGCCCCCCTCAGCTCACCTTTGTGGGATACCAATTTATCCACAAAGTTCTCCTAGACCTTCTAGAGGAAAAAACAAAACTGATGCCATTTCAGAAAAATTGAAGTTTATGGAAATCCAGGAAGCAGGTGGAGGAAAAAAATCCTGGTTTTCCTTTGGTGACGTTGTCTTGAAATGGAGTCGAGGCGTCTGGACTTACAATCTTCTTTCTGGAAACATTTCCATTAAGGAGCTTTTAATTTCATATGCCGTGACTCCAAGTCATGTGACCTAGTGTGAGTTGAGCGCAATGAAAGCTGACCGTCTGCTTTGTGGACTCATACTGTTGTTCTGCAGTTCTACACGGCCTGGACCTGGAGAGCGAACACTGTGTTATTGAGAACCAAAGTGGGACGGTCCTTCTGGTTCCGCTCGGTGGAGCTCAGTGTTCAGTTAATGGGGTCCAAGTGACGGAGCCGGTCCAGCTTAACCAAGGTGAGGACCGGCTGTGGACTTCCACGTGCTCAGCTCTAGTGTAATTACACAGGCTGTGTTGCAGGGCCAGGCCTTTGTGCTGATGGCTCTGAAGATGAGACAGATTATGAAGACATGAGGTCTCTCCTCATCTGAGGAGGTGCACCCCAGGGCTCGCTGTCAGGAGCCCCACCTTTAGTTTAAAGCTAAATGGGGTCTTTTTACAAAATACTTTAAAAAGGCAATCAGAAAATCTTTCAAAAGTTTATGAAACAACTTCAAAGCTCGACTCCAGTTTGTCTTCTTTTCCAGGTGCGGTTATTTTGCTTGGCAGGACCAACATGTTTCGCTTCAACCACCCGAAGGAGGCGGCAAAACTGAGGGAGAAGCGCAAGGTAAGAGAGGAGGCGTACGGGGTTAGGGGGCCTGCCTAGGGGGCCGCAGGTATAAGGGGTTGGGGGCCCGTGGCCTGTAATTTAGGGCAAAGTGTGATAACATTTTTGTGTCCCATCAGAGCGGCCTGCTCTCCTCGCTCAGCCTGTCCATGACGGATCTGTCCAAGTCCTGTGAAAACCTGTCCACTGTGATGCTCTACAACCCGGGGTGAGGAGGTGGGGTGGGTGTGCACGTTTCTGTATCAAACTTTAGAACACTGAACACACTCCGCGGATCACTTCTACACTGAACACTCCGTACGTCTCCTTTACGGCTGCATTTCGTTTGCACCGGGGCGACTCCAGGATTTTTTCTCTCTGAGGTCGCTAAGTGACTGTATGGAGTTCCTAAAACATTTTGATGTCAAATAACATTTCCAAGAAGGAAAGTAACAGGAGCGCATATTCATATGTTAACTAATTCCAAGTTATACTGTCAAAGTCTGAAGAAAGAGATGTTGAAGAAACAATGATTTATTTAAGAGGAGCTGCTGAGCATCTACAGGGTTACCAGAGTCAGCCGTCTCTCCTTCGCCTCAAATTTCTTGCTGAAAGGAGGAGTATCACCATCCAACAAAAAAATCCCATGAAAATGTCTTCAAAGGATTTACAAACCAATGAGAGGCCTGTACAGGTCATTCTAGAACCATTTGATGTACCATCCATCATGTTTCACATTATCCACAAACAAAATGGCGTTTCTGACTACATTTCCACGTCTTCAGACCAAATCTACAGAAACTAAGAGAAGAGAATGCTGAAGAACAATTTAGAAAATATCAACCTGGAGTAACCCCTAAAATGACATTTCCCTTGTCCCCCTAATAGTCAAATCAAATTTCAAACAAAAGTTCAAACTAAACTTAAATTTTCTTATTGAAGCTCCTTATTGTGGGAAAAACTGTTTTAAAATAGAAACATGTTAAACATTTCCAATAATTACCATCTATGGAACATTTCCCACACCATGAACCAACCCCGTTACCGTAACCTTTGTTTTTAGCGAGACATTGATCCTGTTATTGAGGAATATGGAGAAGAATCAGAGACGTGAAGGTGTACTTTACATGATCTTTGAAGCCCAAGAAACGCACCCGCACGCACGCACCCGCACGCACGCACGCACCCGCACGCATGCACCCACACACACCCACCCACACGCACGCACGCACGCACACACACGCGCACGCGCACCCACGCACCCACGCACACACACCCACGCGCACGCACCCACGCGCACGCACCCACACGCACGCGCACCCGCACGCACCCACACACACACACGCACCCACACACACACGCACCCACACACACACGCACCCACACACACCTTTATCTGTAAATGAAGTCCATTCGTCTCTCCTTCTGGACAAAAATCGGACTTTAGCGTAAAGGTTTCCTGATCTTCTTTCAGTTTTAATGGTCTCAATAAAGATATGTTGTTCAGAGGTATTTCTTTAGAGAATTTCTGACACCCAGATGTTTAACAACTGAGATTTATCTCTAATTTACAAACATTTTACCCCCCACACAAACAAAAATGTAATCCACAGATTTTAATAAAAAGATTTAAATATATGTAAACACACATTTAAATGTATGTAATTTTTTTCAATCAGAAAGTACTGGTGGGGCGTGTCCTCTCTAGGGGTAAACGGGTTTTACATTTTGGTCATCGTAAAGATTATTCAAAGTTTCTTCTCAGGTCTCACAAATAAACATAATTTTGTTTGGAGCCGTTCGGATCTGTGTTGTCCTGAAAGGAAACAAACATGATGGCAGAGTAAATGTCAAACGGAGTGAATTTGGTTCAGTCCATCCCTGGTACTGCTCTGCAACCTCTAATCATGTGAAACTCTCCTTTTTACCCCTGGGGGGTAAGCATTAATGGTCTGCCCCTGTCCTGTTGACAGTCTCTACGGTGCGAAGGCCCCCGTCTTCTTCAGGTACCCCAGCTGTTCACTTCCTGTTTGTCCTGTTTGCCCCACAGACCCGTCTTCAGTCTGTCTTTATGTAGTTCTGCTTGTCCGCCTGCTGCTTCCAACCCCCCATCCCATATTTACACAAGTGTTTGACTGTGTGTCGTCCCCCCCCAACACACACACACACACACACACTGTGGCGATATAGGCAGGCCTTGATGAAGGTTTTTTTTTTTCCTTACAGGTTGGAGTTTGAGCGACAGCAGAGGGAGGAGCTAGAGAAGCTGGAGATGAAACGGTAAGAGCTGCTGGGGTTAGAGGTTTCTGCAAGCCTGATGTACGGAGGCGGACACCCACAATCGCAGCAAAAAACATAACGGCAAAAAAAACTAGAAACTGCAAATAAAAACAGAAGTGGATTATTGTGGATTGATCTTGTGCATGAAAAAAAAAAAAGAGCAGGAGTACAAATTTGAAAACAAAAAAATGAAGATGTTGGTCTTCAATGTCACTGTGTACTTTTAAATTTTACTTAGTTGGGCCATGTATCCACAGGTTTGAAGGTAACTGGAGTATGCTGGTTTATTGTTAGCTTTGGGTAACGATAAACCCAGAAGGACCACTAACGAGAGGAGTATCTGGTTCTGTACCTTTACTCCAGTATGCAGCAAACACAGTTCCATGTAACACCACACAGTCTCGTTCCAGAGTGGTCTGAGCAGCATTTAGTTTTATTTGCAGCAGCATTTAGGTTTGTTCTTGCAGCAATCTTTAGTTTTTCATTTGCAGCAGCGTCGTGTCTACTGCAGCAATGTTTTTTTCTTCAGCCATGACGGGTCTTGCCCATTATACTGAAGCCTCCTCATCTTCGTGATGGAGAAAACAAAGGATACTCCTCAGGGGTGGGGGGTTCTCCTTCTTGGGCGTGCTGATGAAGCAGAGTGACCTCCTCTTCTTGTTCCTGCAGGAGACTCATAAATGAGATGGAGGCCAAGCAGCAGAGTGAGAAGGCGGAGCTGGAGCGCCTCCAGCAGGAGGTGGAGAGTCAACGCAAGGAGTCTGAGAAGGTCCAGCAGCGCATCCTTCGCCAGGAAGAGAGCCTCCGCCACCGTAGCCAGGACATTGAGAGCCGTCTGCGGGAGTTCCTCGCCAAGAAGGAGCGCTTTGAGGAGGAGAAGCGCTCCGAGATCTGGAGCAGCAGGAAGTTGCAGCAGGAGGACGAGTCTGAGGAGGAGCAGGAGAGGAGGCGCCAGCACGAGGCAGCAGAGCAGAGGGAGATCTACAGAGAACTGGAGAGACTGAATAAGGAGCGTGAGGAGCAGAGGCTCCGACTCGACACGGAGCGGCGCCGTTTAGAGGAGCAAGAGCGGGACCAGTTGAGTCTGGTGGGGAAGCTTGAGGAGCAGTTGAGGGAGAAGCAGGAGGCAGCCTCCACACTGCTAACACGGGACGATGCTCAGCGCTTGGAGGAGGAACAGCGCACACTGGCCGACATCAGAGAATCTTTGCTCCGAGCCAAGGAGACGGCGGAGCGCACAGATGTGGAGGATGCTGACGAGGAGGTCAGGTCAGCTCAGACACGCTACAGGGACTTCAAGGAGGCTCAAATGAAGGAGCTGGCCCAAATGGAGGAAGGGCTCCAGCAGCAGAGGGAGAGCCTGGAGCAGGAGGTCGCTGCTGAGCGCACCACCCTGCTGGTGCTCTCCCAGAGCCTGAAGGAGCGACAGCTGCAAATGAAGGGTCTACAGGATGCCACTGCCGTCTGCCAGGAGGAGCAGATCCTCAGGCAGACTGAGCAGCGCCTGAACTTCAAGGAGCAGCAGCTGGCCAACCTGGAAGAGAGCCTCCTCCCTGCTCTGGTGGAGGAAAAGCTGAGGACCATGGAGGTGCTGCAGCGGAGTGGCGACAACCACCAAAGTTCTCCAGGTCTTGACAACACGCTGTACCAGGTGGAGAAGGAGCTGGAGGACAAGGAGGAGCGTCTGAACCTCCACTGGAGCAGTGCCCAGCAACTGCAGCAGCTCCAGGACACCTACGAGTTCACGACCAATGTGGCGCGGCAGGAGGAGAAGGTCAGGAGGAAGGAGAAGGAGATCCTGGAATCCAGGGAGAAGCAGCAGAGGGAGGCCATGGAGCAGGCGGTGAGCCGGCTGGAAAGGAGGCACTCGGCTCTGAGGCGCAGCCTCTCGCTGGAGCCGGACTCTGAAGAGCAGAGACACAGGAGCTCAACATCCAGGACGGCGGGGGAGATGGACCAGCAGAGGTCAGAGCCTGCTGGAGCTCCTGATGAAGATCTTCCTAGGTTGTGGTCATCCTCCTCTGTTTTTCCCCAGAGTGGAGCAGGAGATTCAGAAACTGCGGCAGAGGATCAGCGAGGGCGACGACCATGGCCGTACTCCTGAGGAGAAGACAGGCAGCTCGCCGATCAGCCACATCCAGACCCTGAACTCGCTGCTGCCGCTGTCAGACGACAGGTTGGTGTTTCAGCAGGAGCGTGTCAGGAGCCTCCTGTACAGTAACACCAGCTTCCTTCTGTTTCTTTGAAGCAGAATCAACGCCTACATCGAGGAGGAGGTGCAGCGACGGCTGAGGAGGATGAATCTCTGGAAGGGCGGCAGAGACAATCCCCCGTCCCCAGAGTCTCTGAAAGTAAGACCAGCTTCTTCTGCTCGTTGGTCTGGTCTTCAAACATCTGCAGTAAAAACTGAAAATCCAAACTCCTTCACTGCAACTGCAGGGGGCGATAGCACATGCACCAAATGTTTTCCAACATTTTAAACTACAAGAGTAATCTGAATACTTTAACGTCACTTTTTTCCTTTTTAAATGGAAATACTTAAAGATGTTGTCTGTCTCCATGGCAACAGCTGAACAAACATCAGCATTCTCTGCTTCTCATTGTTTGTGAGGAATGTCTTTGATGTTCAGCCTTCTAACCTACAGGAGGAGCAGAAGGAGGAGCAGCAGCAGAAGGAGGAGCAGGAGGTGAGCTCCCATACATAGCTCTGTTAGGTCACAGAAGAAGGTAAGACCAGGATCTTCAGCCTCCCCTTCTCCTCCACACCTTCAGCTGCATGACTCCTCCGGAGATGCTCCTCCTCTGTTTTATTTGTCCTTCATCTGTTAGGCCCCGCCCCCTCATAAGGAGGAGTGTTCTGCTTGGTGACTGTTCATTTTGTCTTCTGTTTCAGAAAGGTGAAAAGCTGCAGAACCTGAACACTTGGAAAGTGAAAAACAAGGTAAGACCAGAATCTAATGCTGCTTCTGAGAAGATCTAGTGATTCCTGAAGGAAATGACCTCACGGATCACAACCAATGACGTTTACGAACTAACCATGACCGCAGTCCTGATGGACAGAGCAGCTAAAAAGGTCTTCAGTCACTGATTCTACGGTTTGTTTCTCTTACAATCTGAGTTTGGTCTGTGATGATCTTCATAACTTCAAGTGTTAGAATGAAAACCAAATTTCTCTCAATACTTTAAAGTCTCCCTCCGACCATGTTTTGATCTATTTTCAAATCCTTCTCAGTGGTCTATAATTATTATGATGCCATTTTAAGCCAAAATCAAAAAGATGTTTTTCAAGACCTAGTTTCTGCAGAGCGGCAGAAGTTCATTAGAAATTCACCTCTGAGTTGTGGGCAGGACCATTGGCGCAGAAGTCAGCCTTCGCCAATTTCCCATCAGCCCTTTCACACTCTCTCCCACCAGCTTAGAGTCCCTCACAAACCCAAGGTAACATTAGCATAGCAAAAAAGGGCGAGCAATATCAGAGCTATACAGCTGTACAGTTTAGAGCCAGATGCCAGTTAAAATCCAAGATGTTAACAGATCTATTTGTCTGCAAGTGGACGCATCCAAATTGAAGCAGAGTAAAAAGACTTTGGCGCCGCCCAAACCTGAGCTTTTTCAGACTGCGGGTTTTTGTCTGCTTCTGATCCATCATGATTTGAATAAAGAAATACCCCAAAATTCAGTTTGATTCAAGGCTGGATTCAGATGGTACACGTTTGGTTTGTTTCCCCCGATAATCCGAAACCCATTTTCAGTCTGAAACAGCCTCTCTGGATCTCAGGACCATCTTTTGAGGTAGTCTCAGTTCGTTTCCAATCGGTCTGAGCTTCGGTTTGCTCTGAGATTCCTCAGTCTGAATAGACTCTGTGTTCGGATCGAAATGACTGAATCAAAACAGCCACTGTCGCCGGGCATTATGGGATGTAAACAGAGTAGCGGAGCAAAAATGAGACAAAGTAACTTATTGAGATCAGGGCCTGAATTTCGGTATGGCCCATATAAAAATGTATTCCCACAAACGGAATTACAAAAAATTGATGTGTAATCAGGGGCCTCTATGGCGTTACATCTCTGCCATTAATTGAACGGCGCGTATTTAATAACTACAACTGCTCCGTGCAGTCCTGACTGAGCGGGCGCAGGCAGGCAGTGGGGTGGGATTTTCTTTTTTTATCTGCTTTAATAGAAAACAGCAGAAAGTCCAAGTCCAGCGGTTGTGAAAGTCCAGAAAGTCAACAGGCCATTCTCAGACAAGAATCGATTTTAAGACTGATCAGTAAGTTAGAGTCTGGACTTCGGAGAAAAAAAATGAAAGTCCCGCCCCGCTGCCTCGCCAGCCAATCAGATCAGCCAGAAAGGGTACCGCCCCCCCCCTAGTGACAAAGCACCCCCTGAACACAGTGAGCGAGTGCTCAGTTGTAGGACACGCTCCCTCAGTTGTAGGACACGCTCCCTCAGTTGTAGGACACGCTCCCTCAGTTGTAGGACACGCTCGCTCAGTTGTAGGACACGCTCGCTCAGTTGTAGGACACGCTCGCTCAGTTGGGGCGGAAAAGTCTCCTGATCTTCTTCTAGTTCTAGAAGTCTCAATAAACGTGTTCAGCATCCTTCATCCATTCATTATTACTTCATGTTTTGAACAAAAGTCCAACTTTAAATCTTTTGTTTTATCAGATTACATCCACCAATTTTCCAGTCAGTCAAAACAAATCAAAATATGGGCTCTTATTGTATAAACTTTATTTGTAAGAAATAAAGAACAAACTCACGAGCGCTCTCCCTATTGAGACAGTGCTACTGCACGCCTCTCCCACTGCCTTTTCTATGCGGTTTTGTCACATTTTAACACAAAATAAATGATAGACAAACATGAAAAACATTTTAATGTTAAATGGAAAGTGGTGACATGCAATAAAATTGTGCACAATGAACATTTTTTAAAATAAAGTATTAGATTTAGTCCTTTATGTTTTGGGAGTTGCTTTGCCAAATTTTGCAGTTGCTATAGCAACCCCTAGCTATCCCCTGACGCCGCCCCTGAATTTGGCTGAACCTGCGGCGAAGTAAAACAAAATCCAGGTAGAACTGGAGGAAAAAAGCTGCTGCCCTTTCAGCAGAAACCAGAGAATGGAGTAAAAGGGTTGATTTGGAGACACAGGCGTCCACACTGACTACACTCTCATCCTGTTGTTATGCTGATGAGCTGGAAACACACGGAGAGCTTCAACGCCAGGCAAGATTTTCACTGACCAAACTTACAGACGTGGTGGAGAAATCCAACAGAAATACACAATAAATACACGTTCCAGAGCCGGCTGAACTCCCCTTCCACCGCTGTGAGAGCGATGTACTTTCACTGTCAGTGACATCATGAATCCAAAACATACAAACATTTGATTTCATTTTAAAATAATCACCTGCAGGCAGAATTAGGAAAATATGACACTAAAAACATGTTCATAAGATTTATAAATCCCTTTTATGTAACTTTATTATGTTTAAAAAATGTGATCATGTTCAGCTGGTTTAGACTGACAGCTCTCCTTATGCGGCTGCAGGAGCTTTTCCACTGCAGTGTTGTGCTGCTGTGCTAAAGATAAAAACAACTTATCTGTGACCAAAAACTTCACTGACGGTGTGAAAACGCCAACAGGAGAGAACAAAGATTCTGAATAGAAATCAATAAAAGAGATACTTAGAAAAAGTTTTTTGAAAAATTGTTGCTTTTTATTTGGTTTTAAATGAGTTGTGACTTTCTCTCTGTTTGCATTTAATATAATATGATTTTATCAACCCCTGAGGTTTTTCTATGTAAAACTGTATTTGGCTGGTAAGTCCATCAGTTGTTATTGACGTGGTGACTGCAGAAATCTTAACAAGGTTCTCTGCAGCTTCAAGTGTATTCAGTTTGATCCAATATTTTAAAACCTCTTCTAACAAATTCAAACCAGTGTTGTTACTCAGTCGAGATGCTTTGCTTTAGTAAAGCGTGCGGTGTCAAAGGTACAGGCATTTGGTCCACAATGAAAGCAACTTGGCAAACTAAGAAAGAGCTTTGGCACTCTGCTTGGTAGTGGTAGCCTCCTGCTCTAAAAACTTTTGAGGCCTCTATGGAATAATCCCGCAAGTTTGCATCACAACTACAAACCCAGAAACAAAGAGTAGGACTGAAAGGATGGAAGAGGAAGAAACCATTTAAAAATCGAATTTAAATAGAAACCATTTAAAAATTTAATTTAAATAGAAACCATTTAAAAATCGAATTTAAATAGAAACCATTTAAAATATTCTGTGGTATGAGTTGGGCATCCTAAGATCTGTTGCTAAGTTCACAAGTATTATTTCTCCCCCCCCGAGAAGCAAGTAAGCCCCCACCATTTAACAAAGTACATTTCAGGCCCTGGAAATGCATTTACTGAACGCAGGCTCATGAAAACAACTTGTAACATTGCTTCTCACACCGTTTTCCCAATAATCTACATGTCAGAAACACTTCTTTAGCGTTCTCTCCTCAGTAACCGCCTTACAGCATGCCTCTGCCGTACCAAAGCAGTCAAGTGTTGAACCTGACTGTATCTGATACGAAATATAAAGTTTGAATCAGTGAGTGCAAAGATCAGGACTTCCATTATTCCTTTTTTTGTCACTTTGCCCCACCCTTGTAATGACCAATGACTGAAGCGATCTTTAGTCATGTGGTTTTGTTTACTAGCTTTTGTCTGGAAAAGAAATGCCCGGTTGGCGGCAATCGGAATACAAACCAAGTGCAAGGTTCAAGACTCGATCCGGACAAACAAACTTTTCCAGGCTGAATAATCCTAAAATTCGTATATACATGTTCTCTGTCACGGGAAAAGTGCTACAAGAACATGTTAAAACACCAACATTTTTAATGCAACCCTGGTTTCAATGACGGAGGTCAAAGGTCACATCAACTTCAGCAGCTTCAGTCCATTCTTCACCCAGATCTTGTCCAGGCTGGGATGTTTTGGGACTTTCAAGCTCCCTCTACAGATTCTCTGTTGAATTGAGGTCCAGAAACTGGCTAGAACATTCCAGAACCTTCAAATGCTTTTTATTTAGCCAGTCCTTTGCTGCCATGGTGATGTTTGGATCATCGTCTTGATGGAAGATCCAGGCCCGTTTCATCTTTAGGGACCAAAGTCTCCATCCATGGATCCATCCATCCTTTCCTTCATACGGATCGGGCGTCCTGGTTCTGTTTTAGAGAAGCAACTCCAAACCATGATGTGTCAACCTCCATGCTTCACAGTGGGTGTGGTGTTCTTCACTTTCTTCTCCCTCCAAACACAGCATGTGGTGTTCGTACAACAAAGTTCCATTTTTATCACATATGATCACATGAACTTCTCCCAATCCGCCTCCGGATCATCCACATGATTTTCTAGAGAAATGTAGACCGTTCTGGACATGTGCTGGTTTAAGCAGGAGAACCTTTGAGCTCTGCCAGGTCTGAGCCAATGATGGCGTTGTGTGTTACCATTGTAACCTTTGTTCGTGTGGTCCCAGCTGTCTTCAGGTCAATAACCAGTTCCTCCGTGTAGTTCCAGACTGTTTCCTCACTGATCATTTGTTCCACCAGGTGACAGCTTTCATGAAGCTTCAGGTGGAGGGAGCTTGTCAGTGATCTCTGCTCTCCAAGCTGCTGTTTATTGTAGATGGGTTTATCTCAAATTGCTTCAGGTCTACTGTATTGTTCCTGGTGTCCTTTGACAGCTCTTTGGCATCGGTCAGTGTTTAAGGGTGTAGACAGGTGTCTTCATACATATAACCAGTTGTATCAGGTGACATTTATACAGGTAGAAAAGGAAAAAAAAAAGAAATGGATCTGAGGAGCAGAAGTCTTGATGGAATAAATCCTTTCTTTTTGCTCCGTTAAGCAAAAAAATATGTTAAAATCAGGCAATGTAATTTTCTGGGTTCTGTTTTTAAATTCTGTCTCTCAAAGTTGATAAACATCACAGACCAAACTCAAACCTTTAAATCCAGAATGTGTGACTGCTGGAATGCTGTTGGACACAAATGGGAAACGCACCGCTCCTGTCAGATCACACAATGTTCTCAAACACTAAAACCTGAAGGAAAGCAGAGTCTGCAAGAAAAAAGATGTTTGTTAGCAGAAAGTCCAGTAAATTAGACAAAAAGATAAAAAATAAATGAAATCAGACTCCAGGATGAGCTCGTTACACCATCCCAAACGCCTTCAGGTTTTAAAAAGTCGGTTTTCAGATTTTTTTCTGAACCAGGAGGTGGTTTCTGTTTGGTTCCAGCACTGCAACCTTTAAATCTGAACGCCCTGTAATCTGCATGCCAGTGTCTCACTTCCTTCATCTGGAATCATGAACAATCACCTGGTGAACAACTCAGCGTCGGTGGGCGGGGCTTCTGTACAGCTTTCTGGTCTTGGTTGATGTAGTCTCAGACTCCCCCTTTGTGCTCACAGACAGCCCACCGGGCCTCCTGCTTGACTCCCCAGGGGTTAGCAACCAGCTGCTCTCCTGAAGTCCAGGAGAACATGTTGGGAGAACCAGAGAGTGAAGAAGCCACCGCTGAGGACCTGCTTAGAAACCGAAGCCTGAAGGAACAAATGAGTTTATCTGAGCCAGGAGCCTGGTGGGGGGAGGAGGTTCCTTCAGGAAGCATGGAGACCAACAGACCTGATGAAAGTGGGAGTGATGGTGGAGGACGGAACAAGTCTGCCTCCTGTAAGGAGGAGGAGCCTCTGAAAGCAGCACCAAAGACCCAAATGAATGAGCAGATACGACAGGAGGCGGGTTCAAAGCTCTGGAGGACTGATGGGATCTCCTCCACGCAGGAGTCAGAGCAGGTCAACCTTCAAACCAAACCAGAGAAAGATGCAAAGAACATCCTGAACCTGAGGAGCTGGACGTCAGCCGGGGAGCAAGAACCCTCCACGGATCTGTCTGGCCTCGGGTCCAAACCGGACTCTGGAGAAACAATCGGTGATCTCAGTAAACGAAGAGCAGACGCACAGTCGGAGAAGCTGTTGACCTTCAGGAGCTTCGTTTGGGAATCCTTCACCAGACTCAGGAACCGAACATCATTCCTGTGGAGTGGAGCAGAATCTGGACGGTCCGCGGATCCATCATCTCTGACCTCTGCCAACAACCGGGAGAAGGTCCTCCGTGTTGAGACCAAACAGGAAGTGGACGCTGCAGAAGCGGCGCCGTGCAGCAGAGACGTAGACTCGTTTTCTGGAAAACTGTCTTTGGTGTGTAAAGACGCTGGCAGATGTCTGGAGGACGCTCACCGCGTGATCCCAGGCCTCGCCCACGTGAAGGCCGTTCTCACCCAGTACTTGACCCAGGAGCACCCACCCCCTCACGCCGCAGCAGAGCACAGGGGCAGCGTGAGGGGCCAGGCGGGGCGCCGCAGCCCCCCACCTGCCGTGATGGTGGGGTGGCCCGAGGGCTCGCTGTCATCAGTCAGGAACACGCCTCCTCAGGTGTTTTCTCAGGAGCTGGTCCAGCTGCCTCCAGCGCTGATGCGGATCAGGATGCTTTCCCTCCAGCAGATCCAGGAGGAGCTGGACTCCCTGTCGCCTCCTCTGGAGGTCAGAAACTTCCTGAATGTCTTTTGGCTACAGGTGGCCAACGCTGCGCAGCCCCTCCCACAGCCGGCGTGCCTGCTGCTGTCGGAACACCACCTGACGGCACTTTCAGCAGACTTCACCGGCTCTGTGGTCGTTCTTCATCACCTCCACCTTTGGGACGTGAAGGAGGTCCAGGTCAGCCTGGCAGGGCAGCATGTCCGCCTGAGCGGCCGCAGCCCAAACGCCATCTTAGCCGTCTTCACCCACAGCAAAGGTCTGACCCAGGAGCTGTGCGCCGCCATCCTGAAGGCCCGTGCTCCTGACCATCTGCAGGACGCGGCGCGTCATCCGTTACTCTCAGAAGACCTCATGCTCCTCTCCCTGGACTGGACTTGTCAAGTTCCTGAGATGGTCCTTGGTGACCTCTGCATGACCTCCAGATTTAAGCGGGTCCTTGCTGATCTGCTCTACATCGTCCATGGAAACATGCGCGGCGCCAACAGGCCGGCGCTGGCAGACGTCCGTCCTCTGCTGTACACCAGTGTCCTGGTGGAGGACAGCATTCTGCAGTTCCTCTTGACTGACATGCACGTCGCCCTCCTGCAGGAGGACGGCGTCTTTCATCCGGTGCCACGGGAGTCCACCCTGGCGCCCCCCCAGCCTCAGTTTCAGGGTCTCCGCCTCTGTGAGCGCTCAAACATCAGGTGCCTTTTCGTGAGGAGAAACGACGTCGGCTTTTCCGTAGAAATGCTTTTCACAAACCCTGACAGGCGGGGCCCGGCGGAAGGGCCCCCCTCCCACGGTTCTTCTGAGAGCTGGAACCTTCTTTTCGGCTGCTCCTCAGAAGCTCAGATGTTGATCAATCATCTGTCAAAGCTCCCCAGAGCGAACCCCAGGAGGATTTAACGCCTTTAAAACCCGCTCTCTGGTTTTTACTTAAAAGTTCATTTTCAGTTTTTTATTGACTGAACGGTAAAACCGTTTTTAGCAGGATGAACCCGTTTGTAAAATTTGTGAGGAACAATAAAGTTTGAACTACTTTATTCCTCCTGTTTCTGTTCTTCTTCCAAAATGTTTAAACTCAAAGGTTGAATAATTTATTTGTCTTGCCCCCCCGGCAGCGCCTGGCGTCCCATCCCGCTGGGACCAGGTGCCTCGGAGTGCAGGAACCCATCAAAGTCGTCATTCCTCGTTACGTTCTGCGCGGACAGGGGAAGGACGAGCACTTTGAGTTTGAGGTCAAGGTAAGCTTTGTTCCGTCTGCATCAGTAGAACCTCCAGAACCTCTGCTCTGTTGGGAACGGCTCAGGTGAATCAGAACTTCTTTCTTCTGTAAAAAGACGAGAGCTAAAAGGCTTCGTTTGTTGTACTTCTGAAAGCTTTCATCAGAACTGGCTAAAGTTCCTGTGAGTTGCAGGAGGAGGCAGCTCTGCTCGTGATCTGCTTCAGCTTGTAGAGCTGAGGAAGTTCTTGCAGTTGTCTGGGCTTCATGCTCAGGAGAACATGTGACGTACAGGAAACTTCTGTGGTTTCTTCTGAGTGTGGTTCTGCTGCAGGTTCTCTCCCCTCTCAGTCGCTGGGTTTCGTGCTCTGCAGTGAGACCAGGTTCTTGCTGGCTTCTCTGGGTCAGGATGGAACCACAAAACCAGCTTCACCAGGTGTTAAATAAGTGTTGTGGTTCTTTGGTTTCCAGCGGCTGCAGAACAGCTTCAGTCTCTTTAGTTGTGGACATCAGAGATGTTTCCATCTCAAACATCAGATGGTTCTGATCAGGTCGGACCTTCACTGCTCTGCATGGGAACTTCTTTAGACGTTCCTTCTGGAACAGAAATGCACTTTACTTTGGCTGTTGGTTTTGCTGTGAAAGCTCCGCCAGCGGCTCTCTTGTTGCCATGGTTACTCGTCTTGGTGTTTGAGCAGATGTGAACCTCTGCTGGTTTCTGCCCCCCCAGATCACGGTAATGGATGAGACGTGGACGGTCTTCAGGCGCTACAGCCGCTTCAGAGAAATGCACAAGAACCTGAAGCTGAAATATCCAGAGGTGGGAGAGGTTCAGAGTCTGGAGCAGATTCCATGGTGGCGGTTCTTCTTATCCTGACGATGTTCTCTCCTCCAGCTGACATCTCTGGAGTTCCCGCCCAAGATGCTGTTTGGGAACCGGGACGAGCGACTGGTGGCGGAGCGGCGGACTCTCCTGGAGGTAGGAGCCGTTTGACCTTCTGGAGCTGCTTTCATAGAGTTCCTGCTTCATCCTGCAGACCTGAAGGTCAGACACTCACTCCTTCATGCTGCTCCTACTCTGATCCTCCAGAGGAGGAACAAGAAGGGGATTCTGATTGGCGGAGGAGTCTGGCTTGGTGGACCATCTGACCTGTGGCGTTCTCAGCTTCAGGTTTGAAGCTCTGCTTTGAGGATGATCAAACGGCTGTCGCTCCTGCAGTCTGACCATCTGAAAGCAGAACATCAAGTCCTGCTGCTGGATGACTGTCGTCATGGTGACGAATCCATTTCATAAAGAACCCCTTGGAGCATTTGCTGACCTTCCTTCATGTTTTTGTCCTCGGTCCTTTTATCCCAGATTTCAGATCTTTGCAGGACGTAGCGCAGCATTCCTACGTTGGATCTGCTGATGTTCTGGTTCTGAGAGGAGACCCGGATTGTTGTTGTTCTCACTCAAAGTTGTAGGTGTCACTGATGTTCAGCTCCCATGCAGAGTGTGTCTGATGGTTTGACTCCTCCTCCACAGCGGTACCTGAGGAACCTCTTCCAGATCATGCTGGCGTCCCCCACGTCCCCTCTCCGAGCTGATGACGACGGCGTTTACCGACTTTCCAAACTCAATGTGTGCGAGTTCTCACTGTTCTTCAAGAAGGGCGTGTTCGAGTCCAGCAGCCATGGAACCAGCTGAGATCATCGAACGCCCTGCTTCGCAGAGACGGACCGGGGTCGGTTCTGCCTTCTGGCCCCCTCAGCGGCAGCACTGACTGTGGGGAGGCCTTTGTGTAAATAAAAGCTGGAAGTGATGACGTGTTCAATAAAAGCTACGTTCGTGCAGCTGCTTGGTTCCTTCAGGATGAATCACTCATCAGCAGGTGAAGACTGGAACCACCTTCAGGATGGGGCCCGGCCCAGTTTTACTCAGAATCACTGCCCCCCAACCTAAGAACACAAAGCGTCACCTTGGTTTATTAAAAGCTTTAACTTTTTTCAGTTCTTTCATTTCACAAATAGATATTTAGCTTTTAGTTGTAGCTGGAGCTGGTGTAGCATTCTAATGCTAACCTGTGAGGGTCTTGCTGAACTTCTAAATGTTAAGTTAAAAAAGTGACAGTTGGTAAACATGAACAAACGCTGGCTGATGCTGCGGCGCCACCTGCTGGACAAACACTAAACTCATGAGCAGATTTTCTGACGGCTTCTTTCCATTTTTTCCTTAAAAACTCGCAGACCTGAGTCAGGAACACTCACTACAGTGATTCTCTGCACGTGCTCAGTTGGTTGTTCATTCTTGGCAGAGGATCCCGGTCATGTGACCCCTCCTGAAACTGACTTGGTCCAGCAGTGAGTCTGGTTCTGGTTTCTGGAGAAGCTCTGAGACCAGATGTTTCATTTTCAGCTGGATGGAGGTCACAAAGGACCACAGAGACCATCCTCTCCTTTCCAGGAGCTCCTGAAGGAGAACTCTGACACCTCAGGCCAAAACTTTGTGTCCTTGGACTTTAGAGCTGAACTTCACCTCATCTAAGGCGCCACTCTCCGCCAGGTCATCAGCAGGAGGTGACAGAGCAACCAGGAGCTGCGCCTCCTTCCTCTCTAGGAATCTGCTTAGAGCCACCAACTTCCTGTCTAGCATCTCCTTCTTTAACACGCTCCTCCTCTGCAGGTCTGCCATGCTCTGCTCCTGCCTTCTGAGGAGCTCGTCGCGCTCCAGTTGAACCTGCAGGAACATTCAGACCGTCAGCGCGTCATCACGGGGAGTGTGTGTGTGGTGGTGGTGGTGGTGGTGGTGGTGGTGGTGGTGGGGGATTACCTTGTAGAACCCCTGCAGTAGAAGTTTGTTTTCCTCCTTCAGATCACTGAGCTCCTCCTGCGCCTCCTTCAGCGAACAACGGAGGTCCTGAAGGACATAAGCGTCAAGAACATCCAGGTGAAGTTTGATGCTCCTCATACAGACAGAACTCACCACCACCTCATCTTCAGCCCGCTTGAGAGCCTGCAGACGCCTCTGCAACTCCACCTGCGCCTCCTCCAGGCCCCGGTTCGTCTCCTGAGCAGATGAAAGCTCCTTGATCAGCTGCTGAGCCTCCTGCAGCTCCTCCTGCTCCAGAGTAGAACAGTGTTCAGGACTCTAGTGGTCTCCCTGCGTTAGCAGGAGCTGGATTCTCACCTTCAGCTCCCTGAGCTCCACCTGAGCAGTAGAGCGGAGCTCCTCTTCTCCTCGCAGCGCTCTGCTGTGCTTCTCCATCAGGGACGCCACGTAGCTCCTCGCCTGCTTCTTCAGCTGCCGCAGGGCCGCCGCCTGCCTCCTTTCCTGCTCCTCCACCAGAGACTTCATCTTCAGATCAAACTTGACTTCCACGTCTGCAGGAGAGGAGGAGGAGCTAAAGGACCGGGGCCTCCATCATGACTCCGTCTCACCCAGCAGGTGCAGCTGTTACCTCGCAGCCTGCGGTTGTAGTCGTTGCTTTGCTCCATCAGCTCCACCTGATGTTTCTGATGGAGAACAGGCCTTCAGTACACTCCTCTGAAGGAACCAACTCCAACAGTGAGTGAAGGCGGCTCACCAGCGTCAGTGTCTCCTGGACCCGCTTCTCCTCGCCTATGATCTGCAGTTTCTGGTTCTGGACCGTGTTGCAGGATGAGGCGGTGCTGTTCTGCTGATGCAACAGGATCTGCTTCAGCTTCTGCTTGTAGACCTGAACATCAGACACAGGTGGAGCTTACAGGGAATGTCAAACGCTCCCCCTGGTGTCTGACATTGGTAGTGCAGTCCGGTTGGGTTTCTGTCACCAGAACACCTGTTCAGGTGTTTCACACTGGAAAACAAACATCCTATGGAGAGAAATAAGTATCACTCCGATTTCTGCGTGCGTAATCCTTGATTTGTAACTCATAAAATACATGTTGTGCATGAGTTCAAAAAGAACAAAATTTAAAAAAATACAAAGTACAATGTACACATGCACAACTTCAAATTACGACAGCTTGAAACTAACTACACGCACAAATCTTAAAAAAAATATGCACGAATCACTTGTTATGCACACACAAAACCACATTTACACACGAATCTGATTTGAGACTCTTTTCACGTCTCCCAGATTCGTACATAAGTGATGCGTTTAAATGCTACTAGAATGCTGGGTCATCAGAGTTTTCTGATCAGCCGCTTTGAACTTAGATTGTGAATAATATCTGGTGAAACTTGATATTTTCTAACTTTCTAAAACACATATGCCAGCTAATTAGTGTGTAATTTTTAAAGATTTGTGCGTGTAGTTAGTTTCAAGCTGTCGTAATTTTAAGTTTTGCATGTGTAAATTGTTCTTTGTATTTTTTTTTATTTTGTAATTTTTGTACTCTTGCAAAAAAATGTATTTTATAAATTACAAATCAAGAATTATGCATGCAGAAATTGGAGTGATACTTATTTCTCTCCATAAACGTCCACTCCCTGTTCAGAAGTCGTCTACAGGACTGGGTTTGTGTGATGCTCACAGAGATCTCCACTTGGTGGCGCTCCTCATCCTCCTGCCTCTCCTTGCAGATGCTTCTCAGCTTAGCTTCAGCTTCCTCCAGGTTCTTCTCGATGATTCCCTTCCATGCCAGCATGTTGTCTCTTTCCAGCTGGAAGTGTTTTTTCTCCTCGCGCTCTCGGTCTAGATCTGCCTTCAGACAGACCAGCTCCTGCAGGAGCTGGAAGAACTGTTCAGTTCCGCATCAGCTGGTCAGTGGCATCATAAACTGAGAGCAGATGTTAGTGCACACAATGCAGGATGAAAACACAGGGAGGTCTATCCGGAACTTCCCTGTCCCAAATCTGTATAATTTCAGAGGTTTTTTTGTCAGGAAGGTAAACCTAAATCATGAGAACCACAAGCAGAAGGTTTCCTTACTGGACCGGTCCTGTGGACCTAAAGAAACTGCACTTTTGTTGCTGGAGGAAGGAGAAGAGAAACGCATGATCGTTAGCAGAGAAAAGGAAAGTCAGGAGTGAAGAACTTCGAGTAGAACTTTGAATGAAGGAACTTTGACAGAAAAACTAGAGAGTTGATGGACAGAAGAACGGTAGATCATCTGTGGGATCAGGAGGCCAGATGGAACAAGACTTACAGATTGGAAACAGCTTCAAGATGTTTGATTGTGGAGTGGATGGAAAGAAGAACACAAGAGGAAGAGGTGGATCTGTACAGATGAGTCAGAGGAACCGAGATGAAGGATGAGCAGCAGGTTGGGATGATGAAGGACAGAGATGGGAATGTGATGACAGGTTCTACAAGACTGATGGAAAGATGGAAGGAGAGGTTTGAAGAACTGATGGATGAGGAGCATGTTAGAGAACACAGAGGAGAAGAAGATGTGGAGCAGGAAGTAGTAAAGATCAGTGAAGAAGAGTAGTGGAAATGCAGTTGGTCCTGAGAACATACCTGTGGAGGTCTGGGGGAGTTTAGGAGAGGAGGCAGAGAGGTTTCTTACTGTTTAAGAAGTTCTTTAATAGTGACAATGTGAGGAATGGAGAAGAAGAGTTCTGGTTCCATTAGGAAAAAGGGGACTTAAAGGAACTGCAGATGAGTAAATGGGATAGAGAGGATCAGGAAATAATCCAGCAGAGGAACAGATCATGATAGATAAATGCTGGGAAGCAGATGGAGATGTTTGGGCGCAGGGATGATGTTGGAGATGCCAGAAAGAGGTCTAGAGCCAGTGTCAGCAACCCGAGGCTCTTTTACCCCTCCATTATGGCTCTCTTGTCAATGAAAAATAAAATAATAATTTTCAAGTAAAAAGTTAGTATTAAAAGGTTTTTATAAAATTAAAATAAAGTATCATTCTGTGAAAACCAGTTGGGGCTCAGTAAATACAACCAAGATTCATACTTGAGGTGCAGATTTCCTATTTTGTGCCTCATGGCTCAAAAAGAAGGCTACTTTATTAGCTCTGATTTCATGTGTGTTAGATTTTAGAATTTCCAGCTGAAAAGCAGCACAAAAATAAAATGAACTTTTTTTTTTTCCCATTGCTGACATTATACTACCTACTATTACATTGGCTGCATTGTGATGATACTTTGTGACACAGGGTGTCTTTTATTTTGAAAGGAAGGCGTGTGATCCTCTGTCTAAAGTTATAAACTATTTCATATTTAGAAAAAAGGCTAATTTCTCCATAAGTTTGTTTTATTTATGCCCAAAAAACTCAATAGTTATATAATTATACATAAAAGCAACAACAACATAAATACAAAGTGATTTTTTTTTCTAAAGACTGTGTGTGGCTCAGTGAGAAATGGACCTGAATAGCTCTTGTGTGAAAGGTAACCTGGTAACTTCCTCCTCTAGAGGAAGACCAAAGAGAAGGTATATGGATGAAGGAGGACATGTCTGTTCTTCTGTGATTCAGGTATAATCAGAGTGGAATGGTTCCCGTCAAGTACCTGCTGTTTGGTCCTGTTGGTTGATGACAGTCTTCCAAGTTTGTTTACGGGATTTCTCTGATAAAACAGAAACAACAATCACACAAACAGGGGAAGTTATGATGTTGTTTGTTTTGCTAACATGCTGTTAGCTTTTCTAACATGCTGTTTATTTTGCTAACATGCTGTTAGCTTTTCTAACATGCTGTTTATTTTGCTGACATGCTGTTTATTTTGCTAACACGCTGTTAGCTTTTCTAACAGGTTGTTTGTTTTGCTAACATGCTGTTA
>BSAI01000119.1:232798-245468 GCA_036245035.1 Adrianichthys oophorus | reverse complement strand
TTGCTAACATGCTGTTAGCTCTTCTAACAGGTTGTTTGTTTTGCTAATATGCTGTTAGCTCTTCTAACAGGTTGTTTGTTTTGCTGACATGCTGTTAGCTTTTCTAACAGGTTGCGAACGTCACCGTATCGTCACAAACTAAAGCGTTTCCTCACCGTCATGGCGCAGCCGAACATCGAGACCAGAAGCGGCTCGATAGGAACTCTGCTCGATTTGGTTCTGGAAAACAAAATGTGACCGCTGTCATAACAACGCTGCGCTCCACCCGGAAGTGCTATCCACGGCAAGCATTGAATTTCACAAAAAAGTAAATACGTTTTTAAAATGGTCCACTGAACCATGACCAGCACGCAGCCAGTCAATGGCCTTACCAGGATAATCGGTCGAGTCTGTGACGGAATCTTGAGTCCGTGTGATTAGAGACGCGCGTGCACGGTTTCTAGCAAGCTTTTATTTTGTAATTCCTGAGGAATTTCCTGTTATCTCACGTCAAACAGAAAAACTCCCAAAGTCTGTTTTCTATGGTTTTCAGGACCAGGTCGATGACGTTTAACACATTTTGACTAAATTATCATCAACGCAAATCTAAATGATCCAAATGTAAAAGTTAAATCAAATCTATAATCACGGTAAAAAGGAGCCATCCCTTTTGGAACCAAAATCATTCAGTAATTACTAATCTTTTAAAAAGCATTTGTTTACTGAGTTGATTCATGTTCAGAGATGAAACTTTTTATTTTAGTTTTTCTGAGGCCTCACTTTTCCACACCTTTTAGACAAAAAACAGAAACATAATCCTTTCATTTAAACCAAAGCCTTCACTTTATTAAAATTCATGTTTGTTTTATGATTCCTGAACATGTTTAGCTTAACTTTCATGAACCTTTTTTGTGTTTGTTTGTAAATGTAAACATGTGCAATTTAATTGTAAATAAAACTGCCTGATCTTTTGTCCAAAAGTCTGGTTTTTTTAAATAAAGCAAAATAGTTCTTGTTTACAAATGTTTGTTTGTAAATAAATTCTTTGTAAGTGTTTGTAGACAAAAACATTGTTGTGCTTTGTTTATAAAAGCTGTTTTGGGAGCTTATTTGTCAATAAAGCTTTGTTATTTTGTTTGTAAACAATAGCTTTGATGTATTTCATGATAAAAATGTTTCTGATAGTTTGTTTGTACACAAAAGCTTTGGTGTTTTTTGTTGGACTGTGTATGGTTGTGAGGTTTGGATGTGGCTTTCAAAACTAAAGTTCTGTTTCTCCGAGTTCAGATCATCTGAAGAACTTCACTCATGGACGCCTCACTGCCATTTGCCTTTCCGGTGTTTATTCATCATAGAGGTCCGTCTCAATGGGACCAATCAGAACCACATGACCATCTGTGAGTTTCCATCAAACACAGTTATGAATCACTGGAATAGATGTCATTCTCTTTTGTGCTCATGTCCTCAGGATTTAGGCCGTGGTCGTAGATCCTAGTCTGACCAACACCTTTCAGCTGCTCCCTGGTAGTATCCAGGCTCACGCTTCCCGGCTGAGAGCAGCAGAGTGGACCTTGAACCTCTGAGCTTTTGCTGAGCACGCCAATGACCTGGATCTCCTCATAAACCACCTCAGGAACTCTCTGGTCTTTGCCATCTGTTCTTCTTGCAGAGCAGAACCTCAGGATGAAGATGGAGATGAGCACCAGAGAAGCCCCTGTAAGCACTCCAGCAGGAACTTTCCACCAGTCGGAGGCCTCCTGGATCTCTGCAGATCCTTCCTTCAGGTCTTCTTCAAGGCCAGGGTCCTCCCCATGGCTCTGTGGTCCTGGTTCTGCAGGAGCATTGGAGGGGAGCTCCTTTGGATCTGAGGTCACCTTCAGATAAACTCTGTGCTTCTCATTGCAGAAGTACATGGTCTCATCAGAAGCTTTGGTGTTGGTAATGATCAGCGAGCCATCAGCCTGGGAACCAAACCGTCGGTCCAGCCTCTTCTCCTGACCCTCTCTGATGCTAACAAGAACCAGCTTTTCACCGTTTCGGACTCTGCTCCAGATCACGTCTTTACCTGCATGAGGACATGCGAGTACAGCCACTGAGCGCAACACCGTCACCTGCTGGAGGATTCCTACAAAGCAAGAGAAGCTGTGAGGAAACACACACACAAACATTTTTGTTCCAGCTGCAGAACACAACGTGCTTCAACACAATGAACTGACTCTTCAAACTTTAGAAGATACCTTGCATTTAGCTCCAAGTTCATCTAAATGTCTCTGATCACATGACTCACTCCAAACCCGTCACACCCGTCAGGAGGTAATAAGGAGATTTATTTACCTGAGCCGATGCAGAATCCTGGAACTAAGAGGAGGCTGAGCAGAAGCAGCATCTCTGCAGTGAATCCAAAGTAGAACTGAGTTTTGAGGGAAAGAGGAAGTTATGACTGAAGAACACGTGGAAATGATGCGTGCAGAGAGCCAGCTCATTCAGTCAAGCGCCTCAGAAAACACTCAGGAAAACAAACCCAGCTGGATGACACAAAAATGTAAAAAACCACCAAAGTTAATCTAATCTTGAACGTATTTATTCACTGAAGCAAATTACAGAAGGTTTGAGGAGTCGCTTAGTGCAGAACATGCTGCACAGACCTGTCTGTGATGGACCGTCAGAGCAGAACATCTGTGTCTGGAAAAACCAAGTTCCTCTGAAACCAGGAGAAACATGAACAACATCTGACAGAAACCTGAGAGCTGACGGGGGATCTGCCAGCTCAGGACTCTCCAACTTCTTCTGTGGTTTTCCCTAAACTTTATCAAAAACGATGAAGGATTTATGTTTCTTGTGTTTTTAAAGACGTTTTTTCAGGACAAAATCAAACATTTGTACAATGACTGAGCTTGTTGATCCACATCTTTTTGTTCACAGAGTGGTTTTCAAAGTGACCATCAGTCAAGCATTTACATGAACTACAGAGGGTTCAGTCCGCTCTTTGGTTCTATGATTTGTCGTCACGGGTCAGCTGGCTGATCCTCGACAGGTCTCCAAACGACACGGTGGCTGAGCCTCGCTTCACCGGTTTGGCCTGAAAAGCAGCAGCTTTGTGTTAAAATTCAGTTTTTAAGACACCTGTGAAGCTTCATCTTTCATCAATTTTATTTTATTTACATCGCCCAAAATCACCACCATAGCCTGGCTCAATGGGCTTCACACCAGTAATTATGCAAGCTGGGCTGCTGGACGAGCCGGAAGCAAGGTCCACGGCCAAAGAGGAACACAAGGCAAGTTTCTTTGTTCCGCACATTTCATGTACAAAAACAATGCTTTACATAAAACATAAAAGAAAGAAAACGATCAAAAGAAACATCAAAGTGTGATCGTTACATTAAGATTTAAAGAAAGTTAAAAAGAAGTGAATTTAAAACAAGCATAGATAAACAGTGCAGATTTAAACGTTTTAATCCAAATGAATCAAATGCAGCTGAGAACCGGTGGGTCTTTAACTGGATTTAAATACTCTGAGTGTTTCAGCTGATCTAAGGCTTTCTGGAAGTCTGTTCCAGATCTGTGGAGCATAGAAGCTGAATGCAGATTCTCCATGTTTAGTTTGGACTCTAGGAACTGACAAAAGATCAGATCCAGATGAGCAGAGAGGTCTGGCTGGTATATACTGGGTCAGGAGGTCAGTCATGTACTTTGGTGATAAACCATTTAAAGCTTTATAAACCAGTAGCATAACCTTAAAGTCTATTCTCTGGCAGACAGGCAGCCAGTGTAAAGACCTCAGAACTGGACTGATGTGGTTCTACTTTTGTGGTTCCTGTGAGAACACGAGCAGCTGAGTTCTGAATAAGCTGTAGTTTCCTGATTGATTTTTTTGGTCGTCCTGTGAAAACACTGTTACAGTAGTCAAGTCGACTAAAGATGAAAACATGAACTAGTTTTTCCAGGTCCTGCTTGGACATCAGATCTTTAATCCTTGAAATATTTTGAGATGATAGTAGGCTGATTTTGTGACTGCCTTAATGTGTTTATCAAAGTTTAGGTCTGTGTCCATCACTACACCCAAGTTTCTGGTCTGGTTGGTGGTGTTAAGATGAATAGATTGAAGCTCTGTAGTGACGTCCAACCGTTTCTCTTTAGCCACAAAGACAATAACCTCAGTTTGGTTTTTGTTTAATTGAAGTAAGTTGTGACACATCCAGTCATGAATGTCCTCAATGCATTTACCAGGAGCCTGTACAGGGCCTCGGTCTCCTGGTGTCATTGTAATATATATCTGTGTGTCATCTGCATAGATATGGTAACTAATGTTGTTGTTCTTTATAACCTGGGCCAGTGGGAGCATTTCATTTCATTTTCATTTATTCATTTATAAAGCACCTTCCACCACCAGCCAAGGAGGCTCAAAGTGCTTTACACAAGAAAAACAGAATCTTTCTATAGATCACCTTCACCTTATTGGGACAAGCTCATTGACTGAACCTCCTGAGAGGGGAGGTGTTAGACAAAGAATCTGGTTGAACATCTCGCTAGTATTTTCAGTAATATACCGTTTTGTGATCTCCTCCCTCAAAACTTTTGTGTTTACTGGAATTGTGCTTCCAAAGAAAACACAGCAGTGATCAGACAGACCTAAATCACATACAGTAATCTTGGAAATGTTTAGACCTTTCAAATTCAGTAAATCAAGAATATGTCCTCTGTTGTGTGTGGGCTCTGTTACATGTTGGGTCAACCCAACATTTTCCAGAGTGTTATTCAGATCTTTAGTCTCTTTGTTCTGAGAGTTGTCAACGTGAACGTTAAAATCTATAACAATAATTATACAGTCAAAATCAACACAGTTCACTAAACTCATGGTTAAAATCTGCTCAGTATCCGGGGTGAAATAGGTATTCAGGTCATTGGATTTTTTCGGTGCTTTCCCCAGCCTCACCAGTCTGCTTCAGCATCCTGTGATTGTCTTCATCCTTTCCCACAATGCTTTGAGGTTCTTTTCGTTCAGTTTCCCCTCAACTCCATCCTTATAGCTCTCTCTGGCTTTCCTCAAACAGTTCTTCCCTTCTGTCTTCACCTTCCTCATCTCCTCTTGATCCTTGTGGTTGAATGCCCTCTTCTTTTTATTAAGAACTCTCTTACACCTCTAGTAATCCAGGGTTTATTATGAGCAAAGCAGTGCACAGAGTTGCTCCGCCCATGGCGGTCCAGCAGAACGCTCCGATCAGTGCTTCTGAAACCGTCTCCGAGCTCCTCCTCTGCCTCAGGTGTCCACCTCCTCACCGTTTGTATAGTTGTAGGTTGCCTCCTCACTAGGGGTGTGTAAGTAGGTTGTAAGGAAACCAGGACGTGGTCGGATTTGCCAAGAGGAGGGAGGGGCGTGGCTTGATACGCATCTTTGATGTTGACGTACAACAAATCAATAGTCCTATCACCACGAGTGGGACAGTGTACGTTTTGGTGCATAGTGGACAGCATGGATTCCAGAGTGACATGATTAAAGTCCCCTGAGGTGACCAAGAGTGCCTCCGCCACTGTGTTTGCCACGACTGAGGTAGGTAATATGGACGGATGCTAACGGCTAACAACGAACAAAATGAATGGTGTGTTTAACCAATAAGGAGCTTAAACAGCAGGATAGTTGGAAAACATGTAGGACACCGGCCCTCGAGGCCTGAAGTTTGACACCTGTGGGTTAAATGATGAAAAGCGGCTGTACATTTCATCACTGACTAGGTTCGGGAGGGGACAAGAGAAAATTACAATATCTGACATCGACTTAGCAATTTTACAGACCGATTCTACATTTAATTTAGGAACCTCTTATTGTCTTCGTCGGGCATCGTTCGCGCCTGCGTGAATCACGACTCGGCAGAACCTGGACTTAATCTGGGCTAACATCCTAAGGTTTTCTTCGATGCCACCAACTCTGGCCTCCCGATAACACCTGACTGCAGGTGCTGTGAGCTTCAAGTGTCTGATTTCAGAGGACCCAATGACCAAAGTTGACGGTTCAGCGCCTGTGTTGCTGAGGGGGGGAGAACCTATTGCATAACAGGAGCTTTGGATGCTCTAAGTTTTTGTGTTTAGCTATGCTTCCTTCCCGCCGGTACAAACCCATCCTGTGTAATCCCCGGCTGGTGGCTGGGAAGGGTTGGGGTGCTAGCTAGTTTAGTCCTGGTGGCATGGCCCATGCTACAAATAACAACCTGGCAGGCAGACTTAGCATCCACTGTGTGGAGCACTTCTAACTGCTCTAGTCTGGGCTCCAAATCTAAAATAAGGATAAACTTAACATACCTAACACTATCTTCACTAAAGGAGGCAGAATCTTCACTGAACATATGGCACATGGAGCAGGACAGAGGGGTGGAGGCAGAAGAGATAGAAATCATGCTAAACGCTAAGCTAAGGCTAACGGTTATAAGCTAGGGGGAAGTTACTACGTCGCAGGATGCTTAGACAGCAAACGGTTAACACAGTCGTTTACTCACTAGAATGATAAAGATGCTTAAGATTTTTGAATACGAAACTACATAACACTAAAATAAATATTAGCGGATCAGGCAATCGAACAAGAGGAGCAACAAAAAGCAATGATCAAACACAAGTTAGTGCTCACCCGGAAATAACATCACAGGAAGTGATGGAAACAAGTCACATCAGGGAAATGTAACCCCACTTCCATCCACTGAGGGGCGCTCCAGCGAATTGATTTAACCAAAAACATTCATACAGAATCTGAGCTGAACATAAAGCCTGAACGGAGTCAGTCATGTGACTAAAGTTGACTCCACCCACTTCAACAGCACTCCAAATATGGCCGATTGGGCGAAGTCAAGTTCTGGGTCAAATCTGACTTCTTGAGGACTTAATGGGAGATTGTTCACTTTTGAATCCTGCCTCCAGTGGTCATTTACGGAACTGCTGCCTTTGGTACTTCCAACATGGTTTGAAGTTCTGGAACTGAAGGGACTGGAGAGGGGGGCTTGGATTTAACCTTTAAAAATGTAAAATCTTGAAGTTTATTCCTTTTGACTTGTTAGCATGAATAAAGACCTGTGTCTGGGATGAGCGCTATCTACTGTTTCAGGGAGGCAGCTGCATTCAAAACAACATTCTCTGTTGGCGACTGTGAGATACTAGCTTAAGCCTTTAGGATCAGTGAGGTGGGAGCTAGCAGCTGTGACTTAGCCTGGTTCTGGAAGTGAAGAACCTGGAACATGAAGCAGAGCTGAACATTATAGGGATTTCCTGAAGAGAACACTTATAAGATAGCTTTCTGATCTAAATCGTGTTCTCTCCCTCTGAGAACAATAAAGTTAACTGAATTAAATACATTGGTTAGGTTGGTTCTTAAATGGAGACATTCAGTCCCAGAAAATTGTCATGAAAAATGCCATCCATGAATTTTATTGGGTTATAGGAAGACAGAACTTTTACCTCAAGATGTACAAATGAGTTTATGAAATGAGGCTCTGGTCACGCCTCTCCATGAAGACGAGGGAATCAAACGTTTTTGGACAACAAGAGTTACAACTTATCGTTGTCTTAAGTCAAGCTTATTGCCTGACCTCAGACAAATCACCTGAATGTGCTCTCACCTGAGACTCATGGGGCTTCCAGCCAATCATGTAGAGGATCTCAAAGGTGGCAGGCACGGCGCCATCCTCGTTTCCATACATCTCTGAAAGATGGCAAAGGTCACATCAGAAACATCTGGTGAAACAGGAAGTGATGACAGAACGGCCAGGAAACAGTTTGGCTGAGTTAGCAGAAGTGTGAGGAACGCTGAGGTCACATTTCCTTCAGAACAGCATCAGCAAGTCCACCTTCTGCAGGTTCAGAGGAAGCCGGTCCCCCTGGGTTTGGATGAAGGTCTCCATCAGCACATGTTGTCCTGCAGAACTTTGATGGGTAGTATTTGTTGATGGATCTTCAGGCTGCTGGACTCAGACAAACTTGGAAGCAGAAGTGAAGATATCCAGATTTTTTGTTCTTGTCTTCTGATAAACTGGAGAAAAAAACAGTTTCTTTGTTTTTCTTCTGCTCTAATATATCTTAGAATAATCTGGATTTGCTGTTCTCCGTCAGAACTTTGGACTCTGCTTTGCAAATGAAAACAGTTCCACATGTTCTAGTTTTTTCAGCAAATGTTGAACAGTTGAAACGGTGGATGTAAAAGCATTCCTCAGGTTCCTCTTGGGTCCATCAGAAAGTGTCCTGAACAGGTTGGTGAGTCGCTTTACAGGAGCCCATCCATCTGTCCGAGTCTTTATAAAGATCCATTCTCCCATTTGCCACATGTTTTTCTTTCTTCCCAGGTTCTGTCGTTCTGTGTTGTCGTTATGTGTGTCATTGTTATTGTGTGACAGTGAAAGCATCTCACGTTTGTAAACAGCTGCAGCCGCTAGCATGGTGTCTCTGTGCAGCAGCGTCTTCCGGTTCCAGGCGCAGTTGCTTTCTCCCATTCCTGTAGGAGCAAAGTTAGAGGAAACCACGGCAACATCAGTCTCCGCAGACAGCAGTTTTCTTCACCATCATCTGGACGTCATTATTTATAACAGTTTGACATTTTCTGTTGGTAAATTAATGCAAAGTTTAACGAGTTTGTGTGTCGCTGTTTGATTCTTTGGGAAGGTTAGCGTTCAACACCTGGTGCAGCGTCTGAGACCCTGGTTGAATTCTGCATTTGAGACTCCTTCAGCATCATTGAGCTACTCCAGTTAAAGTCCCATTTCAACTCCATTTGTTTCTATTGTCAAAATGTCCAAAGCTCTTTTCATGATGATGATGCCGTTTTTGCCCAAAATCCAAAAACCTACATTGTTTTTTTAAGACCCTTTGTGCAGAGCAGAAGGAGATCTTCAGAAATTTAAACAATTTAATTATAACGACGACAATTAGAAAAGCAAAACAAAAGTTCAGAAACCAGAAATAAATAAACGAAAAACTTTCCAGAAAAGAAAACTAAATGAAACATTTCAAAAATCACAACCACAATTACAAAAGTAAAACAAATATTAAAAAATAAAATGACATTTTAGAATTCAAAACCAAACCCCAGAAACAAAAAAAACAAAATTGTATTTTTTTGCAAAACAAATTAAATGAAACATTTCAAAGATCATAACAACAATTTCGAAAAGTAAAACAAATAGTGAGAAAACAAGATTACATTTGGAAAATAACAACCACAATTTAGAAACCGAAACTTAAAAAAACAAAAAAAGTCGGAGAACAAAATGACATTTGGGAAAATGAAAACCAATGAAAACGGGAAAGGGTAGGTACTGCAGGAGATCGCTGATTGGATGATGGCGTTTGCGTTTGGTTTTGTGATCTTTAAAATGTTTCATTTAATTTATTTTGCAAAAAAAAAGTGGTTTCTGGAATTTTCTTTTGATTCCTAAAATGTAATTTTGTTTTCTATATTATTTGTTTTGCTTTTCTAATTGTCGTTGTTATATTTAAATTGTTTCGTGTCAAGTGATTTATGATTTGCACTTCAGGGCCACCGTAGTTTTTCTACCTGACTCTGATATGTCTGCAGACGTGCATGTCAGACTCATGCACGTCTACAGACCTTTGAACCCTGTGTCCACATCAGACTTCACAAGGTGAGGTGAGGGTGCCCTGTACCTTGGAGATCCATCATGACTTCCATGATTCCTGGGTAGCGAACCTGAACATCATCAGTGTCCTTCAGAAACAGAGTATCAGGCTGTCAGACTCCTCTTTCTGGAGCTTCAGTTTAGAAAACGTCACTGTCTGATTGGTCGACGGGCTCTCACCACGGTCAGCATGTTGAAGCCGGCCTGGCCCAGCAGGTTTCCCAGGTCCGTGACGGCAGTGAAGGGTGACACATGGGGGGAGAATCCGCCCTCCCTCTCCATCTCAGCCAGCTGCAGCGAACAGCGCAGCTCGTACAGCGTCTCGCCGCCCACCATCGCCCCTATGAACGCGCCATCCGGCTTCAGCACTTGATGGATCTGAGGAGAGGGGACAGTCTGAGGACACTTGGAGCTCTGCATCCGCTGATGAGATCAGCGCGTCTTACCTGTTTGAGAACCCCAGGCAGGTCGTTGATCCAATGCAGACTGAAGCAGAACAGAAAGGATTTACAGTAAATAAACAAATAAAAACATAAAACACAGAAAGAAATGCAACAGAGGAACAAAAAAACAAGAACAACTTCAAAAATACTAAAAGAGAAAAAACAAGGTGAAAGAAAAGTCACCAAAAGCAACCAAAAACCCTGAGAACAAACAGAAACAAACCAAATTAAACAGATCCCTGCAGGCGTAAACAGGTCATGTGTCCTCCAAGCTCACCTCAGGCTGCTCACCACCAGGTCAAAGCTGTTCTCCTGAAACGGGAGGAACTCCTCATCCGCCAAAACACACCGTGTCGGGATGAGAGTCTGGTGCCTCTGTTTCTGCACAGAGGAGGTTCAGCGTGAAGACGGAGGAGAGAGGAAGCAGAACATCAAGAAGGATGGTCAGAAACTGCAAAGCATCCGTCATCGTCGAAAAACACGACAATAAAAAGTGAAGAAACAGCTTCATCCATCCAAAACTCACCAGAGCCTGCTGGGAGACGTCCGTCAGGAGGAGACGCTCCACCACCTCCTGAAATGAAAGCAGTGGTTTGTTCCAGAACGTCTACATGAAGGTTCTCAAGGTGCTCACACAAAGAAAGCGATTCCTGCGGCGGAGGCGGTCAGTTTCAACGTAAAGTCAATGGTTTAGACACAAACGGAGGTTCTGTGGGGCGAATTCAGCTGTGGACACGGCGAGCCAGAGTAAGAAAATCTGAACTCTGGGGAGGTCGCCACGTCTGTGTTAACCAATCAGAGACTCAACTTTGGTCATGTGACCGTTTCAGTGACAGCAGTACAACACATATCCAATATGGTGGATGGATCTCTTGAACTTCCATTCATTTCCTTAACCTGATGGATCCCTTTGGGGACAGCGGGGTTTCCTGAACCCTTCCCGCTACTGTTGGGCGACAGTCTGCTTCAAACACGGTCAGAGAGAGACGGAAACACCGCGGAAGCGGCCGTCATCCAGACACAGAGGACTGAAGCACACTGTACCAGAGAACCTCTAAATCAGGGAGGATCAGACTTTTCTGACACGTGAGCCACTTAAAACACATGAAATAATGTGAAGTTTTCATTTTGAAGTGTTCAAACATACAACCAACATGCTGTTCCAGCAGAAACACATTCCTATAAATATGAATGAAAAACATCAGGATACGTTATTGGAATGTATTTTTATAGACATGAGTTCCTTTAGTAATACATAGTTAAAATAAATAAATGTAGTCTATGAAACATTTATTTCTTGTTCTTTAAAAAGTCTTCAGCTTGTTCAAAATGCAGCAGCTAGATTGTTAGCAGGAACCAGCAGAAGAGAACACATTACTCCTGTGTTAGCTTCACTTCACTGGCTCCCAGTTCAATCTAGAATCAAGTTCAAAATCCTCCTGCTAACCTTTAAGGCCTTGAATGGTATGACCCCATCCTATATTAAAGATCTCATAGAGCCTTTCCAACCAAACAGAACACTTCACTCACAAAATGCAGGAGTGTTTGTGGTTCCTAGAATTTCTAAAAGTACAGTTGGAGGTAGAGCCTTTATCCACCAAGCTCCTGTTTTATGGAATAAACTCCCAGCTCATGTAAGAGAGGCTGACACAGTTTCTACATTCAAAGTTAGACTCAAAACATTCCTCTTTGGACAGGATTATTGTCAGACTAGCTAACAATCAGATATTATTTAATTTACTTCTCCTCTACCTCACCTACTGTGATGGGGTTTGCCACGCTGGTTCTACTCGCTCCCCCACCCCACCCTTTGTGACCTCGCCTTTGGCTCTTCCCGCTCCTGTCTTTGGCCGTGACCTCGCCTTTGGCTCTTCCAGCAACCCCAGCTGTTTCCACAACTCCTACTGGATGAAGCCCATCTGCTACACTATTCAAACTTGTCGTTGTTTATTTAAATATTTAGCTGTTATCTTAACTTGTAGCTGTTTATCTAGATGTGTTTGTTTATTGGACATATACTTGTTATTCAACCATGTAGTTATAGAATGAATGAAGCTCACTTTTCTTTAATAGTTCTAGTACATCACCTGTCAATCCCGGGTTGAGGATCTCTCCTTCATGTGGGAAACCTTGAAGTTTATTAGTTTTTTCCCCAAACAGAAACAGGGTTTTTATGAGTTTTTCCTCACTGAGAAGGAGGGTGTAAGGACAGAGATGTTTGTTCAGTTTAGTCTGTTTTACAACCAGCTATTGTTTACTTTTACATGATTGACTTTTTGTTTCGACCATCAGAGCCATGGCGAGCTTAGGGAACACATTTCTGGCAATGCGGCAAGCAGCGAATCCAGGGCACGGTAAGAGAGGGGCGGGCACACGCGAACTGTCAGCGCAAATCGCTATCTGTGTCAGTGCACCTTCAGACTGACCTCACTCAGATGTTGGGCGATGTGACTCTTTCCTGCTCCAATGTCCAAAGCCAGAGGAAAAGTCCTACAGAACCGAAGAGAAGGAAGAAGCTGAAGAGTGTGGGCTCAAACCTGACCACAGCACAAAAACACAAAGCTGTTCTTCAGACTCTTTTTCAGACTAATCTTCTTCAGACTGATCCGGATTCTTCTGCAGACTGATCCGGATTCTTCT
>BSAI01000119.1:219271-232788 GCA_036245035.1 Adrianichthys oophorus | reverse complement strand
GACTCTTCTGCAGACTGATCTGGACTCTTCTGCAGACTGATCCGGACCCTTCTGCAGACTTCTTAATTAGATATCCAGCTCGTTACAGACTGGATAGACTACATGTTAGTAGCCATAAGCATTCAAATGACACAGATGCTGTTCTTCTGACTGAACCTGTGAACAGGGACTGGAAGGACTTAACCTTCTCTTGTTAGCATTAGTGTAGATTTATCAAGAACCTACCTTGCAATGTCATAAACCCGATCCGCCAATCGGCAGCCAACCTGTCAATCGACATGAGCAGAAGTTTGTAACTGAACAGTTTACACAATCACACCAACTTTCGTCAAACTTATGAAATATTCTATGATTCGACATTTACCTCCTGTCACTTTAATGCTCCCCCCACCCCCCTAAAGGGAATGTTAAGAGTTTATGTGTTACCGTGGCAACCAGGCCAAGAGGAACATCTCAAAATTAAACTCTTTGGACCTGTTCTGGTCCAGTCAAAGCCTGTTCTCATCCAAGAACGTTTCTGACATGCGTTCGTGGTGATATGTAGGGGTTCTCGAAGATTAATGAGAGGGCCAGCCCCCCAGTCCCCACCTCATCTCTCAGGTAGTCGTACTGCTGTCCATCCTGCAGGGAGGCGGCCCAGTTCTTCTGCCGCTTCTTCATCTGCCTGTTGAAGACGTTCATGGAGCCTGACAGGCCCCTACAGGCTTCGGGCCCCCGCCCTGCGCTGGGGAGTCCCGCCGGACAGAAAGGGGCTGTCTGCAGCTTCTGCAGGACTCTGAAACCTTCTCTGCTGCTCCTCATGTCTTCATCGCCCTCTAGGACAGCAGCTTCCTGAACCAAGAGGACGGAGCAGAAACCTGGATCCGGATTTGTCTGATCTGCTGAAAACTGCGGAACTGGATCAAGACCTGGGAAGGGACTCCGTCAGAACCGCAGCTGATCAATAATCCATGTGTCGATCACTGTTACAGTCATTACATGATCGGTTTTTCTCAGAGCTTCATGGGTGGATCTGCAGCCTCACATCTGAGTGAGCAGAAGACCTCATGGTTTCCATGGGAACGTCAAATGAAAGATCCAGTGTGTGATGCTCAGCCTGACTCTGATGGTCTGGTTCTGCTGACACCACTTCTGTCGGAACCTGACAGAAGGTTAAGCTGATGGAGATGATGGAAAAACTTAATTCCTTCGTTCTGACAACATCAAGCAAACAGAAACTTTCAGGAAAATTCAAATGTAAACAACTTTCATGAAGAAACTTGATTGTAAACAAACGTGTCGCTGTCAGTCTGAGGCCTAAATCTAAATCTTTATTATACCTAAAGCGAGCGGGGCAATCGCTGGGATTAACCACCGTTTGAGTTAATATTTCTCAAAAGAAAACACGTCACTTTTTAAATACTAATGTAAGTCAAATACTTTGTTAAAAAAATGATGAAAACGTGCTATTTTGTAAAGAATTGTCCGTAAAAATTCTGTTTTTATTCTTCTTCTTCATCAAGTTCGCTTCGTGGCGATTTGGAGAAGTTTGTCCCACGTCGCTTTCCATCGTCCGAAAAAGGCGGGGAAACCTATGAACCAGAGGGTCGCGGCAGAGGTGCATGTTGGGAAGGCACGTGCTAAACGCAAAGGTAAACTTTCCTTATTGTTATTTTCAGCGGTAGGTTTCCCCCTCACTGCTTTCCCATCAGATACCGGAGTTCTGGTTCCGAGGACCGTCACGAGAGAACCGCGATCCTTTAATGTGAGCTGTAAGATTACAGAAAACGCATGTGCTAACATGTAGCATTCTAGTGGCACTCAAAGGCGGGGTACCGGGCTCGGTTCGGGGCCAAACCGCCCTAGGTTCGGCTTTGTGCGCAAGACCATGAAATGTTCTGAATAATCTAAGCTGAGTTCGTTACTAGGAGGGTGTCAGTGAACGCAGCACCAGCATGGTAATGGATCTCGGCTTTCTGTTTAACTCTGTCCCAGAGTCCCGGTCCGGGTCCGGTTCTGAAGATCAGAGACTAAACTTTATCTGTAAGATATGAAATCCCTGTTTTCAGAACTGGACTGAAGGCTGAACACGGCCAGCTGTCTCCTCTTCCTGCTCGTGGTGGTTCCTGGTAAACTCGTTTGTTCTTCAGGTAACCATGTCAGGTTCTGTGCCTTTCTCCAGCATGTTGTCCCAGAAGATGAAGGATAGTGATCCACGCTTCCTCCGGGTCCAGAAGGACCCGAGGTTCTGGGAGATGCCTGAGAGGGACCACAAGGTCAGTATTGACAAGCGGTTCCGATCCATGTTCCATGACAAGCACTTCAAGGTGAAGCAGACGGTGGACAAACGGGGCCGGCCCGTCAGCCACTCCACCGCAGAAGACCTGAGGCGCTTCTACCAGTTACCTGACTCTGACGAAGAGGAGGACAGGAGGAGGAAGGTTGGAGAAGATGAAGCTGAGCCGCGAGGAAGAGGAGACACTGATGAAGGTGAGGAACTTTTGGCTGAACTTTATCCTCTCAGAAGAACTGACAAATCCAGTGTGCGAGGAAGACTCTGCTATGATGAAGAGCTGATGTGTTTCACTAAAGCTGGAGCAGTAAGGCATCACAGCGACTGGCCCCGCTCAATCACAGCGACCTTCTGATTGGCTCCTCAGCCAGTGAATGAGCCGTTGCTTTGCTGGGATCACAGAATCTGTTAGATGTTGCAGCTCAGACACACCAGAACATCAATCTAATCGGTTCTGATGGTTCTGAAGGGGTTTTTCTAACACAGGACTTTCTTCACGCCTCTCTGAAGCACCTGTCAGGTGTTTAGTTCCAAATGCAGGTGGTCTCAGGTGAAAGAGGACCTGCTGTAGTTCTCTATAAGGAAAGCTCATTGAAACTGCATTAAAGTCTGGAGCTGGACACTGTACCACAGCTGGGCCGTCTGACTCACATCAGTTCAACTGTCAACCTTTGCTGAGTCGCAGCTGCGTTTCTATGACGACAGGTTTATGTTTGTCATTTTTTATGAAAAATGTTTCAAAACCAATCAACCCAGAGGTCAGGAAGAGAACCGATGAAGCTCAGATCTTCATTGTGGTTCCAGAAGATCCTCTGATCCAGTTGTTCTTGTTCTTAGATGATGAAGATGAGGAGCTGTCTGCTGGTGGGACAGACGACGCCTCTGATGAAGCTGAGCAGGAGAAGTGCAATGAAGCGCGGCGACCTGATGATGATGATGAGGAGTTCAGTGGGGATTCTGGAGATGACAGTGATAGTGGACCGGACCTAGCCCGAGGGAAGGGGAACGTGGAGACCAGCTCAGACGAAGATGAGGAGGATGAGGTAGACTCTATCCTCAGGAGAGAGGAAGAGGACATCGAGCATGACTGGGGAGAGCTGTGCAAGGACGCCCCACGGGGCGAGCAGGTGGGTGGACCTCTGCTGGGGGGAGGGGGTGTGGATGTTGCAGTTCTGTTTGACCTGGTTTTGTTGGGTCAGGTTTTCACTCGGCTTGCTGTCTGTAACATGGACTGGGACCGCATGAAGGCCCGAGACCTGCTGGTCCTGTTTGGCTCATTTGCACCTAAAGGGGGTGCCGTTCTGTCTGTGAGGGTGAGGCAGCCCGAATGACCCATCCAGGTGGAAGCGGCGTGGTCAGAAATGGCTTACTAACAGCAGTGGATTCTGGGTGTTGTTCAGATCTACCTGTCAGAATTTGGGAAGGAGAGGCTGAAGGAGGAGGAGACCCGGGGACCGCCGGAGCTCAAGGCGCTGCCTGATGACTCAGAGGATGACACAGAGGAGGAGAGGTAACCGTCATTGTCATGGTGATGTCACAGTGATGAGGTCACTTCCAGTTTTCCTCCCTGCTTCTACTGTGGCGGTTGAACCTGAGCGCCACACCTGCAGCTCCTCCTTATAGAGGAGCATGATGGGAACTTTGCTGCATCGGGTCTGACCATCATCCCCTTTCAGAGTTCACAGGGAGAAGATCCGTGAGTACCAGTTCAAGCGTCTGAAGTATTTCTATGCCGTTGTGGAGTGTGACTCGGTCGACACGGCAGCAAAGATCTACGAGGAGTGTGACGGCTTTGAGTACGAGAGCAGCTGCTCCGTGTTGGACCTCCGGTAAGATCATCTGGCTGTCCGTCCGCCACTGCCGCCACCTCACACGTCTCACTGTCAGCCAACTCTGAACCCAACAGGTTCATTCCTGAAGACATGAAGTTTGAGGAGGAGCCCAGAGATGAGGCGACCCACATCAATCCGTCTGTCTTCACGCCAAAACTCTTCACCTCATCAGCTGCCGCCACCTCCAAGGTGAGACCACCGTCACCAACTATAATCTGATCTAACCTACAAAGTCGGTAGTTCTCCCTAAAGAACAAGGACAACAACAGGTTGGAGGTCCTCTGAGGACTCTGAGGTGATCCGCAGAACCTGAGCTCAGGTTCACGAACACAGAACATTCAAGATATTTCCTCAATAAAGGTTCTGGTTTGTCAATCCCAGCTACCCGTTTGAACAGAGGCTTAAACAGGAACTTGTAATCTGGTCCTCCTCGTGTTCTCCCCATCCAGGCTTCACAGAGGTTTCAGCTTCTTCTCAGATGCTAATGCACATTCCTCCAACCAGGTGCAGCTGACGTGGGACGAGACCGACCACGAGCGCATGACTGCCCTCAACAGAAAGTTCAACAAAGATGAGCTCCTGGACATGGACTTCAGAGCCTACCTGGCCTCCTCCAGTGAGGAAGAGGAGCCTCCAAGTGGAGAGGAGCTGGACACGGGTGGAGGTGGGACTGGAGCTTTCAGAGAAGGTTCCTTTGTGGCAATGAAATTGATCTGCTGCTTCTTCAACAGAGGAAAATGTCGGGGAGACAAAGAGGAAGAGTGAGGAGCAAATATCCAAGTACAGAGAGCTGCTGAAGAGCATCCAGAACAAAGACAAGAAGCTGCAGGAGGAGGAAGACATGGACATGGAGGTCACCTGGATGCCAGGTAGGCAAACCAAACGCTGTGCTCCAGAGGTCTGTCACGGCTCAGATCATCACAGAAGCAATGAAACTTTATTGAAAAAGCTTCCAGAGCAAAAGTTTGTTTTTGTATAAACTAAGAGGTTTTGTTAGAATTTACTCTGGAAAAGTTCTACATCACATTTTCTTCAAAATTGGACTGTTGTTCTTCATTCTGTAGCAAAAAAGCTGAGGAACACAATGAACATGGCAAAGATGAGGAACGTAAGAAACATGGAAAAATGTGGTTCGTGGTGGACTTTGACCAAACACATTTCTTGCTGGGAGCGGGGGATTCTTTGGCCCTAACCATTGTGTGAGTGTGCGTGTGAGCATGCACGTTTAAGGCCTCGTGCTGCTGGTTTTTCCAGCTGGAGATTTTCTGCAGAAGCTCTGCAGCTCTCAAGAGGTTTGTGACGGTCGTGTTGTCCTGAAGGTCCAGGCCGTGTTCTTGAAGATCTTCTGCTTTGCTCACATTAACTGTGACTGTTCACATTTGCTCAGGTCAACCCTGAAGGCTCCGCCTCCTCGCCTCATGTGACCAAAGCGCAGGATTCTGTGAAAATGAAAACTGTTGGCGTGAAGATGAGAAAACCAAACAAACCCAGTTTTTGGAGGATTCGGTTCTCTACAGAACTGCTCCAGGAACAGGTTTTTGATTTGGGCTGAAGAAACTTTCCTCGTTAAAGGCTGCTGTGTTGTTTCTGCAGGACTGAAGGAGACCACAGAGAAGCTGGTAAAGAAGAAGCTGGAAGGTAAAGACAAGCTGACTCCCTGGGAGGAGTACCTGCAGAAGAAGAAGGAGAAGAAGAAGCAGAAGAAGAGTGAGAAAAAACAGGTGAGCTGGACGAAAACACTGAAAGGTTCAGGAGTCATCACTCCTCCTGTTTGACCTGGCCTTGTAGAGTCCAGGTCTTCTGCATGTTCCTTCTTCTCTCAGTGCAGGCGCCGAGGAGATCTCTGATGGCTCTACAGTCTGAGAGATCAATACAAATCCATCAGAGGAACAAAAAGATGACCATTGATCTAAATGGTTCCAGTTTGGTCTTTCATGTAGAACAGGAATGTGGGTTTGGTCATCATAGGCCTGTGGCTCCGCCCCCAGATTATCAGGCTGCCAGAGAGTCGGTGTTTTACTGGACTTGACCTTTGTGCTTCCTCCTGACATGTGACCTTGTTCCCTGTAGGGGGCGTCTGATGACGAGCTCAGCGATGACCAGCTTCCTCATGACATTGACCTTAGTGACCCCTTTTTTGCAGAGGAGCTTGGAGCATCAGGTGATCTCAGAGGTCAGTGCTTCAGCCTAGAACCTCATGTGACTCAGTGCTGATGTGAAACCACAGCAACGCCATTCCTGAAGTTGACTGACGAGGGAGTCCAGGACCAAAAAAGGGTTCAATGTTCAGAGATGCAGAAGGTTAGGGAGCTGATCCGGATCACCTGATCCTGGTTCCAGCTCGGCTGCAGGTTCTCCGGTGAAGGGTTGATTTGTCCGCTGTACAGATTTTCCAGATTGATTCCACCTCTAAAGATAGATGGTGTCGCTGCCACGAACACCTCCAGTTTTCCTGGAGAAGTTTAGAGAAACTCAGATTAAGATGTCTCCATGTCAAAGGATTTCCAATTAGTTCTTGGTTGTCACCTCTTTGTTGGATGATGAGGTTCAGAGTCTGGCTCTTCTGCTGTTTTGCAGTCTTGAAGAGAAAACAGAAGAATAAGAAGGCAGAGAAATGTGTAGCTGAAAACAAGGAGGAGCTGGAGAAACACCAGGTCAGATGAAGCCCCTCCCACTGAGAAGAACCTGTTGCCTCCAGCTGGACTTGAACCTGTTTTTGTGTTCCAGGCTGAGATGGCTTTGCTGATGGAGGACGATTTAGAAGACCCCAAACACACTCACTTCAACTTTGACCAGATCGTGGAACAGCAGAACCTGAGCAAAAAGAAAAGGAAGAAGCTTGTGAAGAAAGGGGAGGAGCTACTGCAGCATGACAGCTTCCAGGTGAGCCTTCAGGCTTCTCCGTTCTGATCTTAGGATGCTCATCTGAGGGGTTTTATACTCAGAAGCTAAATGAAACATTTCCTTCATAGATTCTGTTAATGAGAAACGAAGAACCTTTCTGTTTTCATCTGGAATTTATTGATTTTTAAAGGGAATCTTTTAAAGATTTGTTTGGAAAGCATAAATAAATGAAGGATTTGTAAAAAAAAAAAAAATACTTTAAAGTTTTTGTCTTTAAAATATTCCTAGATAACTTTGCCAGAGTCTTTATGGTGACTTTGCTGAAGATCCTGAATTCATCGTGGGTTTGTGTTCAGTTCTATGACGCTGTTGTGTTTGGTTTCAGATTGACGTTAAGGACCCCCGCTTCCAGGCCATCTTCACCTCCCATCTCTTCAGCCTGGACCCCTCCCACCCCAGCTACAGGAAGACCGAGGCCATGCAAACCATCCTGGCCGAGAAACAGCGACGCAGAGAAGAGCAGCAGCGCCACTTAGAGGACAAGCCTGATGCTCAGGAGGCCATACCTGCAAACAGAGAGGCGGCCATGACACAGGAAGCAGCCACAGAGAGGCGGGAACAAGACTCTGAAACCAAGACGCCAAAGAAAGCGATGGATTCAAGTCTGTCACTGCTCGTCAAATCAATAAAGAGCAAAACACAGCAGTTTCAGGCTCGAAAGAAGCAGAAGACAGTGTAGGCGTGGCCAAGCCTCCTGAAGATGGGACTGTGCCAGGTCGTGACCTTTCTGCTTTTTTTGCCGAAAGGAAATGGAGCAGAAATCTGAAGCCTCAAATCAAACTCATGTTTGAGTGAATGGCTTCGTCAACAATCACGTCAAAAAAATCTATTGCTGCTCTGGAAAGATTCAGACGTTCCTGCAGAGAATCCTCAGTGTAGAACGGAGGTTCTGTGTTCTCATAGCCCGTTTCTCTGGGGGGCCCAGATGAGCTTTGAGTCCGGACACTCGTCCTGAGTGAACCTTCACATTTACAGATCGCTGTTCCATAAACGACATTTACAGCAAACGTTTGTTTCAAAAGACAAATCCAAAACTAAGAGAAGCAAAGAAAGATTTTAAAGATCCTTATTTATCTTTTACTTTTGCAGTGTGATAAAAATATGAAAAACTGCTTTTCAGAGCATCAACTAAAAGAGACGTCTCTGCTTCGCTGTTTATGTCTAGAGAAAATATTTAAGAATAAAAGTTTACACAGGAAGCACTGATGTTTCTTTTCTCTATTTAAAGGGCCTATACCACGGAAAATCAACTTTGAGCTTTGAAATGTTTCATAATGTTCATTCCTCACTATAAACTTCCCCAAAGCAGTATTTTGATCCGTTTACATGCATGAATTTGTTCTCATCCGGTTGAATGGTTTATCACCTTTTTTCACCACGTTTTATTCGTGGCATACCCTTACACCTGCCAGGAGCCGGGCAAACTGCCAGGCAAGCCGCTTAAAAGTTCCAGAAAATCTAACCCGCCCCCCTTTCAGGACCATGCTGGCACTAGAGCCTCCACCTCTGCTGGAGTCATCCATAGGAGGCAGAGCTGGAAGGAGCAGAGCAGGAGACGCCGAGTACGCTGTACGTGTTTTCTTTAATCTCAGGTTTTTAAATTCAAAAAGATATGATTTACTTTACCAGTGACTTCAGAGACCGGCTGAACTCTGACCAAACCGTTGACTGTATCTGAGAACTGGACTGAGTGGCCCCGCCCCCCTGGCATTCCAAACAGGAAGTACCCCCAAAATCCCACTGACTTCCACAGAGAAACAAACAGCTGTCACTCATTCTATTGGTCAGAATAACCACTCTTGATCTTTTTTTACTATCTTGACAATCCTCTTTTTTAAGATATTTTTTCTGCAGTTCAAGTTCTAAACTGACCAATCAGATGCCTGAATAAAAGTAGGTGGAGCCTGCTGGTTCAAACCCTTTGACAGATTTTGTGTAGCCAGCTTTCAAGTGTTCTGCGTGTGGCCTTCCAACAAGCTCACTCCTGATTGGTGGGAGTAGTTGCCATAGAAACGTCGGTTGAGACCAATCGCTGCTTCCTGATGACGTCTGTCTCCAAATCACGGCATCCGTATCATGAAAAAAACTGCACTTCATTTGGTTGCAGCTGAAAGAAATCCTTTTCTATGGATGACGCCACACTTGCTCAGTCCAGTTCTCTGATACTATCAGCGACCTGAAGGTGCTTCCTGCAGGCATTCTGCTGCCTTTCAGGTTGTCGTCTTCACGCTGCTCCCTGTCGGGGGAGTGGAGCACCCCCGTCACGCTGCGGCTGTGGTGTCACATGACCCGGCTTAACCGAGGTGCCAGAAGGTCCGCTGCTCCTGCACGAAGGTCCTGCAGCTGCCATGGCCAGCACCAGGCAGAACCCCGGTGAGTGATATGGGGGGGTTAGAGCCGGACTCCAGCAGCTCCAGGGTCAGAGCCTGGAGAGTCCAGAACCCTGATGGATCAGCACCAGCTGCGTGTTGTTTCAGGTCAGGCTGGAGAGATTAAGAGGCTGAAGAAGAGGTTTAAGAAGCTTGACCTGGATCAGTCGGGCTCCCTGAGCGTGGAGGAGTTCATGTCCCTTCCTGAGCTGCAGCAGAACCCCCTGGTTCAGCGGGTCATCGACATATTTGACACCGACGGTGACGGGGAGATCGACTTCAGAGGTGAACGCAGACTCACCTGCAGTCAGATCAACATCTACTCGTCCACTTTCTGAGTCGGAATGTTTCCCAACATCTGAGGTGAAATCTACTGAACGTGCACATTTCACCTGGAATCAAACCTGAAGGGAGACGGGAGCGTGATGCCCCGCCCTTTCCTGAATACACAAACAAACATGAAGCAAACTGCCCACAGAGAGAGATACACCTCACCTCTGGGGTGGCAGTGCTGTTGTTGGATGAGCTGCGTCCAGCAGGGGGCAGTATGTTCTCTTCTCATTGGTTTCCCACCACCAAATGACAGAGGGTCTGGTCTGTATGTGGAGGGGGCTTTGGACTTGGGGAGTTGGAAGGTTTAGCGATCAAAACAGATGAGCAGACGAACTGACCGGATTCTGGTCCAGACACCGTCCCCCCTCCATAACAGAGAGATGGTACAGTCTGGAAACTTCCACGCAATTATCAGAATGTATCTTCAAGAAGTTCTAACAAATGCAGGAGAGAACTCCTTCAGAGGTTCTAACAAAGTCAGACTTGCTCCTGGTTCTGGGTGGAGCCACATGGTGATGCAGATTGGCTTGTTTTAGCTGGAGTTGACACTACCCTGCAGTAGCACAAAGAAGTTAGATTTTGTCAGGTTGAGACTGAAAAGGATCCTGGACTGAGGACCGGACAGCCGGCTGCTTGATTGTCATTTCAGATAGGAGGAACCCCCCAGGCTTGAGTGTGTTCTGCGGCCCCTTTGTCTGAGTGTTTGTGTGTTTGCAGAGTTCATGGAGGGCATCTCCCAGTTCAGCGTTGGAGGCAGCAGAGAGCAGAAGCTGCGCTGTAAGTCTCTCATGCAGACATCGTCCACAGGGGGCAGCTGACACTGTCCTGCAGGCTCTGCTGCCGCTCCGCCACGGTTGGGGGGGGGTTTTGGTCTGATCCAGAACCAGGAGACTGAGCATGGACCTCACCTTTAACCTCTGAGCCCCCTCCTCTGCTAAGAGGACCATGAGTCTCACATCTTCTCCACCCCAAAGGGGTGATCATGGTGCAGCGGTAGGGCGGTCAACCTCTGATTGGAAGATTGTAGGTTTGATTCCTGCCTTTCCCGCCCATAAGTCAACGTGTCCTTGGGCAAGACACTGAACCCCACATTGCCTCCCGTGGAAGGTTAGCGCCAGTGTTCGGCAGCAGAGCCGCCATCAGTGTGTGAATGTGACTGTAAAGCGCCTTACAAGAATACACTATTTACCATTTCCCCTCAGTACCTGCAAAGGCATCATGCTCCCTCTGTAGTGCACGTGAAGAAGAGTGAAGAAACTGCCCTCCAAAAGGTTTCTCCCTCAGAACCTTTTTCTTACTGGAAAGGATGAAGACCTCTTTGGTTTGTGTCAGGACCACTGACTGTACCTGAAAACTGGACTTTTTTCAAGCTATTTTTATCACAAGTTATTCAAGTTCTAAACTGACCAATCAGATGCCTCAGTATAAGCATGTGGTGCTGCTGCCCCACCTTTAAAGTTTGATTGACAGATTCTCCTGAGATGCTTTCAGTGGAAAGGGTTTGGAATCCCGATAAGCTTAGCGATTGGTCACAGTAGTTGCCATAGAAACAGTGACCGACTTGGACCAATCACTGTCGTCTGGCTCCAACATGGTGGTGTCTGTACTGATGAAAAATGGTGACTGAATTGACTTCATTTCACTGGAGATGGAGAGAAGGCATTTTCTACAGGTGACATAACTCGTGCTCTGTCCAGTTCTATATACAGTCAATGGTCATGACTCAGCCTCTGTTTTCTCGGGGGTGAGAGTGTGTGTCTCTGATGTTCTGTCATGTCAGGAACCTGAACTTGAGATGTTTTCAGATCAGAACGTTCCTGACCTTCTTTTCTGTCTTCCTGAGCTCAGTCGCCTTCAGGATCTATGACGTGGACAAAGATGGCTTCATTTCCAACGGAGAGCTTTTCCAGGTGCTAAAGATGATGGTGGGCAGCAACCTGAAGGACTGGGAGCTGCAGCAGGTTGTGGACAAAACCATCATCGCCGGGGACCAGGATGGAGACGGCAGGATCTGCTTCCAAGAGTTCAGCGAGGTGAGGAGAACCTGATCCAGACTCCATCTGAGCTCAGAAACTGCTTGGGGTTCAGAGGAATCCCACAGGAGCGACCTGCCAGCAGCCTTCAGGGGGCGCTCTTAGCCACACCCACTTCTTAGCCACATGTAGCTGTGTTAGCTCACAGCTAAAGGCTGTCAGACTGCTTCAGCTCATCTTTTTAGGAGCTGCTTTCATCATGTTTGATTCCCCTCACTGAAGTGTTTAAACAGGAAGTGCCTGTGACATCACTTCCTGCCTCTGTCCTGCAGGTGGTTGGCGGACTGGACTTCCATAAAAAGATGGTGGTTGACTTCTGATGTGGCTGCACACCATCAGTTGGACAGCAACTCTGAAGTGTTCCAGCATTTTCACCTTTCCTTTACGTCTAGAAGTGTACTTTAAAAAGTAATCTATTACAAAAAGACAGTAGAGTACTCTGTATTTAAATACTGTGAATATTTTAGTGATCACATTTTCTCCAATAACCTCTTCTGCTGGTTAACAAATGCTTTCTGTTTATTCCAGTTTGAGCCTCTGAGGTTTAAACCTGTTTGAACATCTAACAGTTTTAAAATCTGAACTCAGATCTGCATTTCAAAATAAGAGACTTCCTGTGTGTCAGGCTGAGCAGCAGGTTTGTTTCAATCATTCTCGGGTGTGTTGAGGATGCTTGTGCAAGCAGGTCTTTGTGGTTCTGATGTGCTCAGCTGCTCCAGAACCCACAGCAGTTTCTGTCTGTGCCAGTGCATTCTGGGAACTTATGGATGGTTCCTTTTAAATGATCTTAAAGAACCCAAACTTACAATTTGAAGTCAGCTGGAAGGAGAAAAAACACATCCCATAGAAGTTGGAACTGAAATCGGATCTTCAGCTTCATAAAAATGTCTTTTATTTTGAAGGTGAGTGATAGCCTTGGCTTTACAGGAACAGAAGACCTGCAGCACAACAAAGTAGTGTAAACAACACGGTTAGCAGACAAATCATTTACAGGCTCCGCCTCCCAAAGGAAACCCACCCCAACCCTGGTTTCATCATTTGAAGTAAAAATGACAAAAGCGAGTTTGAAGTAAAAACGCGAACTGTTACATTAACCACATACTTGCAAGCGCTTTTCTAACTTTAACGTGGTAACAGTAACGGTGTTGAACTTCCAGTGTGAATCGGTTAAAGCTCAGCCATTCACAGAGAGACTGTTTGAAACACTGACTCTTATTTTGTAAAATAAAACTGTGCTGACATGAAAGACACACAGAGACCAACATTTGATCGATTTATTCATTTCTGTACAAATAAAGACTCCTTGGAATATTCCCAGCAGCAGAATCTGAACGTTTGATTTAAAACGTCGGTTATCCTCATCAGTCCCTCATCATAATAGTCCCACCATCTGCTGAGCAGTGGAACATTACACAGACCACGCCCACCGCTTTAGGGAGGAGCTTGGAAACATCTAAATCAAAATTTCATCACTGGGTTTGAAACTCTCAGACCCAAAGACCTGCGGGATGTCCTCAACCGCCCTCCCCGGTTCCGCTAAGGTTCAGTTTAGGTCTGAGTGTGGGTGTTCTGTGCAGCCTGTTGCCTCTGCCGGCGCCGCTCCACGGCCCACTGCTTCTTCAGCTCGATCTCTGCCGCTGAGCATTTACTGCCAACTGCAGATAGAAGTGACATCATCAGCAAAAAAAAATAATGCAACAGAGAACAATCTGCAACCAGTTAGTGTCTGTGTGAGCATTAGTGTGTGCGCGTGACCATTAGTGTGTGTGTGCAC
>BSAI01000119.1:189844-219261 GCA_036245035.1 Adrianichthys oophorus | reverse complement strand
TGCACGAGTGTGTGCGTGAGCATTAGTCCGTATGTGCATTAGTGTGCATGCATTAGTGTGTGTATGTGTGCATATCACCATGTCACGTAACCAGTGTGTTCTTACTTTTGCCAATTGTCATGGAAACAGTGTTTTGGGGTTTCCTGTTGTTTCCATGTTGCCATGGCAGCAAAGAAGCTCTCCCTGTGAATTTGGATGCAGTACTCGCCGGCGCGGCGCCCCCGCCTGGACCAGCAGGGTGTGCGGCTGCAGTTTCAATTTGGTTTTTGTAGGTTCTGTGGATCGGTTGCAGGACTGCTCTCTGCTGGTTCTGGATCTGGTTCTCCAGTTCATCATATACTTCACACAGCAGGTTGTCGTCAGCTGGATCATCCCAGACTGGTTCTGATGAGAAAAACAAGTCCAGATCCTCATCCAGGAAGTCCACATCAGGGGGTTTGCTTTGGGAAGAGACCGGAGCAGAGTTCTTATAGACATCCTGGCCAGGAGATGTAATATGTTGGACCCCCAAACGCTGTGGTTCTGGTATAGTAGTGATTGGACTGCACATCTGCCAAGTGAACACTGAGCTAGTCTCTGGGTTCCTCTGCTGATGGACTACAGACCCGGAATGCTCCGTTCTCCAGACCTTCTGGTTTCTTCTTTCAGAGAAACCAGAGGTCCGGTCCAATCTGGACGGGGCTCTTGGTCTGGTGTTTTCCTTTCTTGCTCGGGGTCTGGGTCCGGGACCTGGTGTGTTCTCCTGATTCAGTGGATTCTGTGTGGAACAGAGCTGGGGCATCATAAACTTGTGTGGGTTCTGAGTCATCTCCAGAACCAAAGTGTCATTCAGTAAGTCGTCATTTTCCCAGTCGTCCTCAAATGTGTCGCGGGCCGAGGAGCTCCTGGAGGTCGTCGTGGAAACAGCTGCAGTGGTCAGAGCAGCAGGCTGAGGTTGAGGCAGTTCTGTTGACAGCACTGACACCGGGCTCAGACCGCTGCTCTGGGTTGGCCCATCAAAAAGAAAGTCCAGGTCGTTCTCCAACTGTTGGTCCAGGTCAGTCCGAGCATTTGACTCTTTCTCAGAGTTCTCATGGTCACTGAAGTGCAGACCCTGGTCCAACAGAAGCCCCTCCTCCTGGTGGAACAGGTTCTGGTCGAACTCCTGGGCTAGCTTCAGCAGGACGTCAGTGCCGGCTCTGATCCAAAAAAGAACAGGAAGTTCAAAAAGCCGCAGAAGCGCTTCAGAACATGCACAGCTGTGGACCCTCTTGCTGCCGGACCGTTCAGACAGAACCAACTCTGGTCCAGAGTCTAGATGAAAAGATTTGTTCCTGAGTGTTGGGGGCGGAGCAACATGGTCCCGCCCCTAATCATGGCTCACGCTTTAGGATAGCCCAACCCACTTTCAGGAGGAGCTGTGCACACCTGTAACAAACGTGCACACTCATGCAGATCTGCTCGGTTTTAGGCCTCTGGTGGCCCAGGTTCAGTTCTGGCAGATCATTGGACTACATGGACCTAGTGAGATCCAGACTCACCTCGGAGACTTCTTCCTGGTTCTGGCAGCTGGGACTTCAGGAGTGCAGGGGATGCTAGCGCTGTCGCCAATCCACCGCTGCAGGCTTGGTTCTGAGGTCTGCGGCCGGCCGTGCTGCACAGGAAGCACGGTTACACACATGCACAAACACATGCGCACAGCCGATCTGGCAACACCGACCATCGGGGCGATCCTGCTGACGATCTGGGAGATGCTGACGGTTCCGGCAGACTGCTTCCCGGTTCTCCGGCCTGTAGACACAACATGCCGCTCAGATCTTCATCCCACTCTGCTCTTGGTGTTGCAGCTCACCTGGTCGGCGAGGCGACGGCGAGGCACCATCCCAGACAATGTCCTGCTGGAAGTCAGAGTCGCTGTGAGGAGACTCTGCGCTGGAAGCCGCTGCAGGTCTGGGTCTGGGAATCCTGGTGGGAGTCTTGAATTCTGGGAGATGTTCCAAGCTGAACTGTCCCGTTTCACCTGTCAGAAAAAGAAGGTGCTGATGAGCTTAGTGTCCGGATGGTTCTGACTTGTTTGTGGTCGCCTGTTGGGCTTCAGGCAGACATGACAGAAGGTTCTATGGGGTCCCTCCAGGTTCTGTTGTGGATCCTGGATGGTTCTGTTGTTGGTCAGGTCTACATGGCATGGATTGGTCCTTGATGTGGAGACGAGTGTGTCTGTCCTTCCTGTCTGGCTCGTTGGCCCAACACTGGGGGTTCTGGAGGAAAACCTGGAGAAGGATCTGGAGGCCAGATTTTAGGGTTCTTGGCTGGAGGAGAACCCAAAGTCCACAGAACGTCATTAAGACCAGCTGTAGCGGCGCTGGTACACATAGGGCCCTTTTTGTCTCGTATTCAAAAGTGCCCCAGTGCCCTGGTGTTTGTCTTTTATTTTGAAATAACAATACATTTCTGTTTGTGATATAAGAAAAAAAACCAAAATGCCCCGTGTTCTCCCCATTTCTTGTAATACGGGAATTCTGGTCTGCTGCCTGTCTTTGCGGTTCCATTTGGACTCAGAGCCGCCAGAGACACTGCTGCCCCATGGAGAACTGCAGAGACGTGACAGTGAAGCGGCTAGAACCTGGGAGTTCTGGTCCAACGATTCACTGATTCAACGAGCTTAAATACGGTTCATATGTCAGAAAAACATCAATATTAGTCAAGGAGTCCGTTTCTATTTCTGCAAGACGTCTGAACACAGCAGATCGTACAGGAAATGAGTACTAAGTATAGTCTATACAATGAATATAAGTCTAAATCTGTTTCAGATTTTACCGTGTGTGTTCCACTTGATTCATGTTGATTCTGCCTGCAGCACAATGCCAACATTAAGAGCCTCCAGTGTTTGATCGCTTTGGATGTCTTTAAGTCTGTGATAAAGTGAATCAACTCACGTTCCCATTTAAAATGACATTTCTATCACCTTCACTGAAGGGTAACGTAAGGGTGGGCTCGTCTGGACCCCACAGCACGAGGGCGTTTAAAAGGTTCGACCCGCAGGAAACAAACATGTACTGAGAAGGCTCTGACGGAAGCAAACAAGAACTCGGAACCGCCTGATCCCGGCGCGCGTCCTCACCTCCGCTCCGCGGGGAACCCGCCGCGGTCTGTCTGAAGCTCCGACTCAGACGGTTCACCCGCGGCGGGTTCGAGCCCGGTTCCGGCGGGGAGTCGATCTTTTGCCGCTTCTCGGTCATCGGGACCCGCTGGGGGAGAACCGAGATCGAACCGGGTTTAGTTTTTCAGTCGGACCGAAAAAAGAGAGTTCGAAAGTCCCGCCATGTTTTCTTCTTCCCAGAATTCAGTTCGGTGGAGTGTTGGAACACACCGCCCCCTGGCGTTCCAAACAGGAAGTTCCTGCTGGCTCCGACAGACCTCTATGTAGAAATAAACTGCTGTTACTCAGTCATCCTTCATCTGATACGTCTTCAAACACGTTCTTGATAATCCTCATGTTTTAAAAACACGGTTTTTTCTTTTTGATGCAAGTTATTCAAATTATAAACGGACCAATCAGATGCTTCAATAAAAGCATTTGGCGCCCGCTGGCCCCCACCTCAGACCATCGAAATGTTTGATTGACAGATTCTCCTGAGCCCGCTTTCAGTGGAAGGGGTGTGGCTTTCCAACAAGCTCACTCCTGGTTAGTGAGAGTGGTTGCCATAGAAATGATGACTGTCCCCAGAGGAGAAAGGAGAGAAGAAAGTCTGGGCATCTTTGCTTAGACTGCTGCCCCCACGACCCGGTTCCAGATGAGAGGAAGAAGACTGATGGATGGATGGATCGATGGATGGATGGATGGATAACAGTGCATTATGGCATAATGGTTATAATGTGGCATTAATATTGCATCGATTCAATTCAGTTTTATTTATTTAGCCCAGTATGTCACAAATAGGCAGACGGCTGGTTCCACTTGCAGCAGGTTTATCGGTACAGACAGGAGCAAAGCTCAGCTTAAAGTCCACAAAGCTAATCAGAGTCAGAATCCAGGCAAAGGTCGGCGCAAAGAGGCAGGGTCAGCATATGAATCACACTGCACCAAACAGAGGAATGAAGAACTAAATAAAATAGAGTAGTGGATAAATGATAAAGAATAGAGGAGAGCAGTAATAGAGGACAGAACCCCAGTGCACCAGACTTTCACCAGATTCTAACTTCTAGCATCCTGCTAGCAACTAAATGTCATTGAAATTGAATTCAAACATGTTAATGGTAAGCTGCATGTAATATGGCAGATATTATGGTAATAATATCAACAATAATAGTATAAAATCTAAAGGTTTAGCATCTCAATATATATTATTAATCTAATCTAATCCCAGAGGGAATGGACCGCCATGGCCCGGTTAATCAGACCATCTTTCCTCTGGTTAGTGGAGAAGTTTGTATAATGAATGTGATGAAAATTATAATTATTCCCCCAATTACAGTAGGTGATGTAGAGGAGCAGTACGTTAAATAATCTCTGATTGTTAGCTAGTCTGGCAATAATCCTGTCCAAAGATGAATGTTTTGAGTCTAACTTTGAATGTAGAAACTGTGTCGGCGTCTCTTACATGAGCTGGGAGCCAGTGAAGTGAAGCTAACACAGGAGTAATATGTTCTCTTCTGCTGGTGTCAAGTGACCTGGTTGTGTGTTGTCATTTTTCATGCAGCTTTGTTTATTGTGCATGCTGTTGTGTAATGTTTTTATGTTTGCAGTGTCCTCCATGAGATGTGTCTCGAGGTTTCCCCCCAAATGCGGAACCCCAAAAAAGCAAACCCGCCCCTGCATGTGTTATCTGTGTCCGACCCAGAACGCCGGTTCGTATTTCCCTCACTGTTACGCTGTGGTGGAACACGTGACTCTGCGGTCCTCCGGGTCTGACGTCACTCCGTCGCTGTCTCCCGGTCCAACATGGAGTGAGGAGGAGGGATGGGGCTCTATCGGAGCCGTTCTGACCCACACCGGCGCGCCGGAGGACGCGACCCGGCCTGAACGGCAGGCAGGGTCGGACGGACGGTGGAACGGATCCAGAACCCGAACACCGCACGCGGATCGCGGAACCGAGCCGCGAACCATAGAGAAGTGCAGCCGCCGGCATGAAGAGTCCGCGCCGCGGCTCCGCGCCACCGGAGGTGAAACGGGGCAAAATGAACGAGGACGCGCGCCCAGAGGAGTGAGTACCCCCCAGCCCGCGCACACGCACGAACCGATGGCGATAACACCCCCCCTCTCTTTCTCCGCGAACGCGCACTGACAGGCCGCTGCGCGAGGGGATGATCACGTGATTGTGCTCTTTTTTTTGAGTGAATCAGGGCCTGTTTTCCACCATCTTCAAACACGCACGCAGCGCGCGCGTGTGTGTGGGGTCCTGTAGGAGAACCCTAAAACTTCACGGTCTGATCAGCAGTCGGATGTGTATGTGTGAATGTGTGTGTGTGTGTGTGTGAATGTGTGTGTGTGTGTGTGTGTTCAGGTTCTCATGATTTCTTCAGGTCTCAGGGGTCCACTCAGCACCTTCTTCTCTGTGTTGCAGTGACAGCTTTATTGTGCGCGTGAAGGCGGTGGTGATGACCAGAGATGAGTCCAGCGGCGGCTGGTTGGCCCAGGATGGCGGCCTCAGCAGAGTTGGCGTTTGCAGACTGCTGCCCGACCATCTCCCGGGGCGGTTCTCCTTCCTCATCCACGGGGAGCGGGTGAAGGACCAGCAGGTGAAGCAGGTTTACCTGGATCTGGTTCAAACCTGTGACCCTTTGGGCTGGTTCTGTGGAAACAGACGTTCTATTTGGGTCACAGCTGTTTCTAAGGAACTCAAACTGGACCGCTATGACCCACATTTACCTGTTCCTCATGAACCCTGAGCCCACCTTCAGAACCGGTCCAGTTGTGGAACATGTTTTCTTCAACATGTATGGTTGTCCTCAAACTTTTTCAGAAACTGCAGAGGAGCAACGTCTCAGTGAAGAAGATGAATTCTAAACGCAGAGTTTAGAAAGAGATCAAACCAAACCCCCAACCCCCATCCCCACAGTAAAACTGAACAAAGACTGAAGAACTGCAGCTCTGAGGAAGTGATGTTCCTTCTGAGCTGCTCAGCTCTGCTGGGGGGTCTTTTTGGGGGGCAGATTGACACGGAGCTCATGATTCTGGACGGAAGACGTTTGATCAAATCTTTCATGTGAATCTAGAAGAATGGAGACAGTTTTAATGTCTTTGAAACTCCTGGTCCTGACGGGCCATCGTGGCTCCAGCTCTGATGACGGTCTTCTCCTGTTGTGTCTTTCTGGTCAGGTGATCCTGAAGTGCTTCTTAAAGAAAGACCTAGTGTACACCAAGGCCACACCCACATTCCACCACTGGAAGGTGGACAACAGAAAGTGCGGCCTGACCTTCCAGAGTCCGTCTGATGCCCGAGCCTTTGACCGCGGGGTGAGGAAAGCTCTGGAGGACCTGACAGAAGGTATGTGATGCTGGTGGAAGCTGTCAGCGTGATCCTCAGTCTTCTGGAGCTTCAGACAGTCCACCATGACCTCACAATGACGGCTGTGTCGTCTTTCTTTCCAGGCTCCACCACATCTTCCTCCACGCTGCAGAATGAAACGGAGCTTGGAGACGATGATGTGTTTACGGTGAGCTGGTGTTGTAGTCTGGTATCATTTAAACACATGAGCTGGAACCAGTAAGGGGAGTTTGGAGGTCCATGGCCTGATTCTGGTTCTGCCCATAACTCCTCTGTGATGGACTCAGAGGGAACATTCATGTGTTCTGTTCACCTCATCAGAAATCTTTCGTTTCTCCCCTTACCAAATATCTTCCTCACAGGAAACCATTTCTGCATTTAATCCAAACACTGATCCAGATTCAAATGGAGATCTCATGACGTTCCAATCACACGACAGAATGAGAGTCTGTTTGGACTTGATGACCGAATGAGAACTGGACCGAGTCAGGGAGTGATGTCATCCAAAGAAAATGGTTTACTTCCAACCAAATGAAGTCTGCTGAAAAAAACAAAACGGGAATGTCCAGAGTGGCTGCTGTCCATGCTGATGGCCCATGCTCTTCTCTGTAGGCGCTCTTTGTACACCATGTCCAGGCCCGAGAGCTCAGCTCCCACAATCCTCTGTGTGTCTTCACCACCGGGACAGGTCTGTCCTCTCCTCTGCTGTGCAGCTGCTGTACCACACCGTACAGCCCTGGCAGAGGATGCTCTCCACGGCGTTCCTGTCTGAGAAGTCTGGAGCCAGGCCCGCCTTCCTCTGATTGGCTCCTTTCACCAGTCTGGAGGTGTTCAGTGTCCATGTCAGGTTCTTAGAGATGTATGTGCCAAGGAACCTGACAGAGTGGGTCTGTTCCACCTCCTCACCTCTGATGTGAAGGGGGGGTTGTGTCACTCTCCTGGTCCTCCTGAAGTCTATGATGACCTCCTTGGTTTTGGTAGGATTGAGGACCAGGTCGCTGGCTGAACACCACTCTTCCAGGTACCAGTCCTCGTTATCGTCAGTAATGAGGCCCACCACCGTAGTGTCATCCAAGAATGTCACTATAGTGTTGGAGGACTGGATGGGGGCACAGTCCTGAGAGAAAAGGCTGGACTGAGCACACAGCCCTGTGGTGTGCCTGTGCTCTGGGTGATGATGTCAGACTCCCCATTCTGACATTCTGAGGCCTGTTGGTCAGGAACAGAGCGTGGATGAGAGACCGAGGTTGGAGAGTTTGTGGACCAGTTTGTGGGGATCATAGTGTTGAATACGCTGCTGAATCCACCAAGAGCATCCGGATGAAGTGTTTGGCTGTTCCACGTGAGTCAGAGCTGTGTGAAGAGTGAAGGAAATGGCGTCCTCTGCAGATCGGTTTGCCCGATAAGCAAACTGATGTTTGTCAAGGTTTGCGGGGATGTTGTCTTTGATGTGTTCTAAGACGATCCTCCCAAAGCTCTTCATTATGACCGCGGTGAGTGTGGTGACAGCAGGGTTCTGGGGAACAGGAACAGTGGTTGTGGATTTGTGGCAGGTAGGGACTGTGGTCAGCTGTAAGGAGACGTTGAAGATATTTGTGAACACACCGGCCAGCTGGTCAGAGCAGGACTCCAATAGGCGGCAGTAAACACGACACACACCTGCAGGTCTTGTCGGAGAATATCCACGGCCTTATTTTGTCGATCTTGTTGATAAGTGACCGGCGGTTGGAATCGATAGTGCTGGTCAATGTGGGTTAGCTCTTAGCCTAGTCTGCAGGCCGCCTCTCCTGCCTAGTTTCTGTCGTCGCTGTCTGCGGCGTCTCGGGGGGATAGGGAAGGCTTCCGGGGGGCTTTCTGGAAGCGTGATCTCTGGTGAAATGATCTCTGATAGAGTGACCAGAGATTCTGGTGTTTTGGTAGTGTACATCCAGTATTTTTTCCCCAAGCAAAGTAGTTTGTCTCGACTGTACTTGATGTGAGCGTTCACAAAAAGAACGCCCAACAGAAAAACAAAAAAGCTGAAAAAGAATGGTTATTCTGACAGCTCTAAGATCTCACTGTCAAGTTACCACCTGAATCAATTTCTCCACTAGAGAGAACCTCTGTGCATTACTACGATCCATCGACTGTATCTGAGAACTGGACCGAGTGACTCCTCCCTCCTTGGTGTTCCAAACAGGAAGTAGCTGCTGGCTCAGAGAAGCCAAAATCCCGTAGACTTCAATAGAGAAACAAACAGCTGTTACTCAGTCATTCTATTGGTCAGAATAACCTTCTTAATCTTCTTAAAAATCCTCATTTTTTTCATATTTTTTTTGTATTTCAAATTATTCAAATTATAAACTGACCAATCAGATGCCTCAATAAAAGTAGGTGGCGTCTGCTTGCCCCCATGCCCAACGTCTGAGATGTTGATTGACAGATTCTCCTTTCAGTGGAAGGGGTGTGGTCTTCCAAAAATCTCTCTCCTGATTGGCCAGAGTGTTTGCCACAGAAACATTGACTTAGACCAATTCATGTTTACCGACAACGCCTGGCTGAAACATGGCGGCATCCGTATTGTGGAAAAATGCTGACTGAATGGACTTCATTTGGTTGGAACCAGAATAATTTTCTATGTATGATGTCACACTCGCTCAGTCCAGTTCTCTGATACCGTCAGCGCTAATATCGTGTTAGACAGTTTAGTGAGCAGAGAGGACTGCAAAGACTCTCTGAATCCAGCCCATCAGGAATACGGGAAACAAGGAGGAAAACGAATCTCACGTTCCTTACACAAAAATAACAAGAATAAGAGAACAAATGAAATATAAAAACATTACAATATTCTGAAACTGAGAATACAAACAAGGTAAACTAAAGAAAGTCAAAAGCTCAAAAAGAAAAGATCCTACAGCTGAAAACACACGTCATGATGGAGATCTTAACCCTCCTGTTATGTTTGGGTCAAACGGACCCATTTTGAAATGTTAAATAAATAACACCTAAAAGTATTTTTCCACTTTAAAGCTTCTGCTTGGCTTATTTGGTGTCATTTCAAAAAATGGTTCACTTAGTACATTTATAAATGAAATGGAAGCAAACATCAATGCTGTTCCTCAGAAGTGATCAAAACTGAAGTAGGAGAAGTTGCAGAACAGCCTATCGTTCATTCTACAGGCCAACACCAGTGATCAATGATCAAATCCTTCAGAAAAGAACCACTTTTGAAAGAATTACAGCCATCGATCAAATGAAGAACCAAACGAAAAGCTTCTTCACCCAAACACAACAGAAAACAGCAAAACACGAGGACGGCTTTCCCACTGAATCTTTCAAACATCCATCTACATGAAATCCTCAGCCTGCAGACGTTGCTCTGGACCAGGAAATTCCCAAACAGGATCTCTCATTATTTTAAGAGCACACAGACGAGAGGTGAAGGGAACAGGAAGATGAGGCTCCTCACAGTAACTCCTCCACCTCTGTCCTCCAGACAGCCACAGACAGCTCCTCCAACTCCTCTCAAAGGAGAGAGCCAGCGATGCTTGCTTGGACTCCAGCCTACTTCTGTGAGCCCCGCCGGCACCACTGCATTCTGGGACATTTCTACGAGCAGCCCCGAGCCTTGGACCACTGCTTCCTGGAGCAGGTCAGTCCCCGGTCTCTTCCTGATGTTTTAGTCATAACTCAGTGTTTGTTTTCAGGATCTGATGAGTTCTTTGAAACGTGAAAAATGTGTGTAACCATTCGCTTTAAGGTCATGATGGATCTGATTGTGATGGAGCCGTCCGTCCCTCTGTCTGAGCGAGAGCAGTGAGCACACACACACATAGACACATGCAGGCGCGCACATCCATGTCATGAACAAACTGCTGTTCTTAACCCCAATCTTTCCCTTTTTCTACTGTTTTGACCTCGGGTGCACACTTGGTCAGCACTAGTTTTCAGCACGCACACAGATACACAATAAACTCCCTGCGGCTCTGCAGCACGGCGTCTTAGCCACGCCTCCTTCTCCTCCACCATCACTCACAGCCAAACCAAAGGGCTTGTTTTTCCTGTTTTCTCCTTTTGATGCCAGTTTTGAGACGGCTGTTTCTAATTGAAATGTTTTGTGATTTTCATGCTACAGTTTAAGATCATTCATTGGGGTTGAAAATAAATGTGGAATTAAAGGAAGAACTGAGGTGAAAAGTATTGTTGAAACAAAGTATTTCTGAGATTAAATGTTTTTTTGAGTAAAATGCCTAAATGTGGGAGTGGCCATAAGAGGTATAAGTCTCACAATGGCAGTGAGTGGAGAGAAACGTGCAGACGAAGTGCCAGTCTGAAAACACAAAGAAGGTGATCCAACAAAACCTGTTGGATTTTGTGTGTCATTCTGCCCTCATGCCTGCTTTTTTGTATACCCCAAAGACTTTACTAAACGAGAAACACCAGAGAACCCCTCCTGGCTTATCTCATAGTTTTGGAAGTTTTTTCCTGGACTTCCTAAGTGAACCCCACGGCGCTGACACACTGAACAGCTAAAGGTTTAGAGATGTTCTGTTCTTCTGTTAAAAGAGATTCAAAACCCGCTCTGATCATCTTTTCATCTGTTTTCAAAGCGTTCCCAGTGGTCTTTTAATGATGACTATGGGGGTTTTAGCCAAATCTTTAGATTGTCATTTACTTGGACATCGATTCTTCAGAGTTCATTAGAAACTCATCTTTGAGTTGTGGGCGGGACTGCTGGTGCAGAGCAACCCTGCCCCCTCTTTCTCTCCCCGTTGATGAGGACTGGGAGCTTGTGGCACGCCAGGCTCCTGATTCACCACAATTCAAATAAAGAAAGACTCAGAAACACAGTTTTAAGCTGAATTTTCTTTATATACGTCTTCCAATGTCAGAAAAATAACAGAAGAACATGTAGGAATTGACATCAGAGCGAGTCTTAAAAACTACAAACTGAGTTCAGATGAAACTGTAAGAAAGGAAAAAAGACAAAATGATGAATGCATTACTAAATAATCTACCATAACCTAGTGGGCACAGACACATGTATTAGACATGTAAATTTTGGATATTTCAAAGCTCACGGAGGTCTACTGCATCGCCATTTAGATCTCTAGTCGACGACTTTGCAACAGCTCATTGCGTCGTGGTCCCTTCATGCCCTGTGCATTGTAGACTCATCATTTGGGTAGTTTCTTCCCACCAGACGTCTATCAATGATCTAATAAACATCTTTTGTAGATGTCTATAGGACATTTCAAACAACTCTATTTTGTTACTCTATTACATGTCTACCAATGGTGAAGGTCTCCTACACATCTACTTGTAGACATCTAATATCTGGATATTTTTAGATGTCTATCAGAGAACTTCTTATAACATTTACTGGATATAAAATTGAAAAGCCAAGTCTTCTGTCATCATTATTTTGGTGTGCCGTCATCATTTTTCTCCTTTTACTATCAAATATAAACATGACAACATAAGTGTAGGAACTGGAACTGTCCCACTGCACTGGCAGACAGAGGTGGTGATCCCCCTTTTCAAGAAGGGGGACCGGAGGATGTGTTCCAACTACTCACATATCACAAGCTTGTAAAAGTGCATTTTTTTCATCTACACAATACAGTGGGTACGGAAAGTATTCTGTATTATATTCCGTCCTCAGTATTAAATGTGTCACTCTTTGTTATATTGCAGCCATTAACTAAAATCATTTCAGTTCATTTTCTTCCTATCGGAATGTACGCACAACACCCCATATTGACAAAAAAAACACAGAATTGTTGACATTTTTGCAGATTTATTAAAGAAAAACTGAAATATCACATGGTCCTAAGTATTCAGACCCTTTGCTGTGACACTCATATATTGAACTCAGGTGCTGTCCATTTCTTCTGACCATCCTTGAGATGGTTCTACACCTTCATTTGAGTCCAGCTATGTTTGATTCTACTGATTGGACTTGATTAGGAAAGCCACACACCTGTCTATAGAAGACCTTACAGCTCACAGTGCATGTCAGAGCAAATGAGAATCATGAGGTCAAAGGAACTGCCTGAAGAGCTCAGAGACAGAATTGTGGCAAGGCACAAATCTGGTCAAGGTCACAAAAATATCTGCTGCTCTTAAGGTGCCTAAGAGCACTGTGGCCTCCATAATCCTTCAATGGAAGATGTTCAGGTCGACCAGAACCCTTCCTAGAGCTGGTCGTCCAGCCAAACTGACCTATCGAGGGAGAAGAGCCTTGGTGAGAGAGGTAAAGAAGAACCCAAAGATCACTGTGGCTGAGCTCCAGAGATGCAGTCTGGAGAAAGTTGTAGAAAGTCAACCATCACTGCAGCCCTCCATCAGTCCGGGCTTTATGGCAGAGTGACCCGATGGAAGCCTCTCCTCAGAGCAAGACACATGAAAGCCTGAATGAAGTTTGTTAAAAAAACACCCGAAGGACTCCAAGATGGTGAGAAATAAGATTCTCTGGTCTGATAAGACCAAGATAAAACTTTTTGGTCTTAATTCTAAGCGGTATGTGTGAAGAAAAGCAGGCACAGCTCATCACCTGTCCAATACAGTCCCAACAGTGAAGCATGGTGGTGGCAGCATCATGCTGTGGGGGTGTTTTTCAGCTGCAGGGACAGGACGACTGGTTGCAATGGAGGGAAAGATGACTACGGCCAAGTACAGGGATATCCTGGACCAAAACCTTCTCCAGAGTGTTCAGGACCTCAGACTGGGCCAAAGGTTCACCTTCCAGCAAGACAATGACCCTAAACACACAGCTAAAATAACCAAGGAGTGGCTTCACAACAACTCTGTGACTGTTCTTGAATGGTCCAGCCAGAACCCTGACTTAAACCCAATTGATCATCTCTGGAGAGACCTGAAAATGACCATTCACCAACGTTTACCATCCAACCTTACAGAACTGGAGAGGATCTGCAAGGAGGAATGACAGAGGATCCCCAAATCCAGGAGTGAAAAACTTGTTGCATCTTTCCCAAAAAGACTCATAACTGTATTAGATCAAAACGGGGCTGCTACTAAATACTGAGTAAGGGTCTGAATACTTAGCACCATGTGATATTTCTGATTTTCTTTTTTAATAAATCTGCAAAAATGGAAACAATTCTGTGTTTTTTTTGTCAATATGGGGTGTTGTGTGTACATTAATGAGGAAAAAATAAACAAATGATTTTAGCAAATGGCTGCTAGACAACAGAGCAAAACATTTAAAGGGGTCTGAATACTTTCCGTACCCACTGTACATCTAAAGATCAGAAACATATTATCTAGAAGTGATGCTGAAAAACTCATCCATGCATTTGTTACGTCTAGGCTGGATTACTGTAACTCTTTGCTAGCAGCGTGTCCTAAAAGTTCTTTAAAAAGTCTTCAGCTTGTTCAAAATGCAGCAGCTAGATTGTTAGCAGGAACCAGCAGAAGAGAACACATTACTCCTGTGTTAGCTTCACTTCACTGGCTCCCAGTTCAATCTAGAATCAAGTTCAAAATCCTCCTGCTAACCTATAAGGCCTTGAATGGTATGACCCCATCCTATATTAAAGATCTCATAGTGCCTTACCAACCAAACAGAACACTTCACTCACAAAATGCAGGACTGCTTGTGGTTCTTAGAATTTCTAAAAGCACAGTTGGAGGTAGAACCTTTAGCCACCAAGCTCCTGTTTTATGGAATAAACTCCCAGCTCATGTAAGATACGCCGACACAGTTTCTACATTCAAAGTTAGACTCAAAACATTCATCTTTGGACAGGATTATTGTCAGACTAGCTAACAATCAGATATTATTTAATTTACTTCTCCTCTACATCACCTACTGTAATTGGGGGAATAATAATAATTTTCATCACATCAATTATACAAACTTCTCCACTAACCAGAGGAAAGATGGTCTGATTAACCGGGCCATGGCGGTCCATTCCCTCTGTTTAGTGGGTTTACACGGGCTTAAAATAGAATAATATTTATTAACATGCTAAAACTGCAGATTTTCTATCATTGGTATAATTCTTATCATCCACTATCTGTGCCATATTACATGCAGCTTACCATTAACATGTTTGAATTCAATTTCAATGACATTTAGTTGCTAGCAGGATGCTAGAAGTTAGAAGCTGGTGAAAGTCTGGTGCACTGGGGTTCTGTCCTCTATTACTGCTCTCCTCTATTCTTTATCATTTATCCACTACTCTATTTTATTTAGTTCTTCATTCCTCTGTTTGGTGCAGTGTGATTCATATGCTGACCCTGTTTCCCACTCCCCTCTGGGGGAGCAGAAGAGATTCCAGGTGGATCGTCTGTGTTCCTGTCTTTGGTCATGGACCTCATCATTTCATCGCTCATTTCACACCCCCAGCTGCCCCCCAGTTTCATCTGGATGAAGTCCATCTGCAACACTATTCAAACATGTAGTTGTAGAGTTAGTTAAGATAATTCTTCTTTAACAGTTCTATCAATCAGTCAGTCAGTCTTTATTTGCATAGCACGTTTAATACGAACCATAACACAAAGTGCTATCATCACCTGTCTATCCTGGGAGAGGATCCCTCCTTCATGTGGACATCCTTGGGGTTTCTTATTTTTTTCCTCAAAATCTGTTTTTTAAAGAGTTTTTCATCACAAAGGAGGGTCTAAGGTCAGGGATGCCAGTTTAGCATAATCTTTAGTTTAGTTTTTTTTTAGTTTAGTATTTTTATGACTGACTTTATGTTCTGTGCATAAATACCAGTACGAAAACCACTGAGACGGCTATGGTTGCGATATTGGGATATACAAATAACATTGAATTGAATTGGATTGGAACCAGCAAACATGTGACCCCAAAAGGGATTCAGTGGGTTATGAAGATGAATGGATGGATGTAAAATTGAAGTATTTATTTTTTTAACTCGTAAATGCTTAAAAAAGTACTCTAATAGACATTTTAAAATAACCTCAGGTTCTACAGGTAGCTGTGTAGTAGACCTCTATATGCAGAACACTATTAGTAGACATATAATAGAGTAACAAAATAGAGTTGTCACAGATGCCCTGTAGACATCTACAGTAAATGTATGTTAGCCATCTAACAGAGATCCTGTGCCTAGTGGGAAGAGAACTTGAATAAATCAGAAAAAAACCACTTAAAGCTAAAATAGCCCAAAAATACCATATTTTTTCAGATGAACTGGCTTATAGGGCAACAAAACATTCCGCCAATGTGAAATGCCTACACTACCCAGAATGCCCAGAGGGTGCAAAGACAACTGGTCAAAGGGATTGATGAGAAGTTTTTCTACTGAATTGTTTGGTCTTCATGTTCTCCTTTGCAGAGAGAACAATATGACAGAAAATAAAATTTTATTGACAATAACTCTAAACATAGTTTAACTGGACCATAAAATACTAAACAAAACTCACTGTATCACTTCATTATGTAGAATCACAATCACAGGCTCCAGAAGAGGGTAGCCATAGTCCTCCAACAGTCCATCAATCGGTGCGGCTTCATAGTTTATTAAAGTCATAGTAAAAGACTGACAAATTTTTGAGTGCCATGTTCTACAGAAAACAGGTTCCAGCGGGGAAACAGCAGCGGAACGGGGAAGGAACAGGAATATGACAGGAATGGGGTGGGAATGCGGCAGAACTGTGGTAGGAACGGGCCAGGGTCGTGACAGAAATGTGATGGGAATGTGGCAAAAATGCAGCGGGAACATGGAGGAAATACGGTGGACATGCGGCAGGAACGGGACAGGAACAGAACAGGAACAGAACGGGAACAGGCAGGAAAGGAAAGGAAAGGGGAACGGGGCAAGAACACGGCAGGAATGTGGCAGAAATGGGGCTGGAACAGAGCAGGAGCGCAGCAACATCTCCACGTCACAGTATGGAAATAGTCTACACTGCACAGGTGTGGCTCTACTTTCACGCCGTCCATGTTGTCCATGTGTTTCCAGGCGGTGCATATAATTCCGCATCATATCGGCTTCCAGGTGGACGAGGAGGACATCGTACGAATCAACCCTCGAGAGCGAAACTGGCTCACTGGCTACGAGGACTACCGGCATGCCAACTCCACCCGGGACAACGTGGCCCCGCCCCACACCCCGGACACTTACGTGTACTTCACCAAGAACGAAGCACCCAAACGGGACTACCCGTTTCCGCTGAGCTGCAGTGTACGACCATGCTGTGACAGCAAGGCACGGGAGCTCGGAGGGGGCCACAGGACGGCGGTGACTCTGCCCCCGAGGGCCCTTCCACCAAAATGCAAACGCCATGTGGAAGACAAGGAGCATTTCCGTTGCGTCTACTGTCAGGAAATGTTCAAGCAGGAGGAAAACTGGCGGGGCCGCTGCCTGGAGGCCCCAGACCCCGTTCAGACCTGCATCCGACGGGTCAGCTTCATCTGGTGCGCCGACAGCCTGCTCTACCACTGCATGTCAGACCCGGAGGGCGACTACTCCGACCCGTGCTCCTGTGACACCAGAGATGAGCACTTTTGCCTGCGCTGGACGGCGCTGGTGGGCCTGTCGCTGCTGGCCCCCTGCATGTGCTGCTATGGCCCGCTCAGGGCATGCCACCGCTGCGGCGTGGCTTGCCACTGCTGTGGTGGGAAACACAAAGCTGCGGGCTGAGGCGTCGGAGCCTGCCCACCCTCGAGACCACTTGCCAACAAAGGCCGCTGTGATTTCTGTCGTTGTATGTCCTGATCTTCCAGACACAGATGTTTGTCTGAACAGATTCAAATCCTGGTTTTCCTTTGTGAAGTTAAAGTCTAAACATTAAAAGTTTGTTTCTAGAGAAAACATTCATTCAGTGGATAAATGTCTAATTTAGTGGCGTCACCGTTCACATGCAGTTCCAAAGGCTTCATACCAAATCCCACTAACACCAGGTGTCCCTGATGTTAGAGAAGACACTGACCGATGGGTGAGTCTCAACTGTTTCTTACTGTCATAGGCTGGATTCTGCCGGTTCCGCCTGGAGACGTAAATCCTCTTGATTTATTTATGCATTTCACATTTAAAATAAACTAAATAAACTTTAATGTTTTAAGCCCAAATGAACCAATCATAAGGTTGAATGACTTTAGTCTCTGCTTTGGTGCTGACGTTAATTTCACTAAAGCAGACTGACTTGAACACGTGGAACACATAAGGAGGGCCAGTGTGGATCTCATGAACTGGGCCTAACTGGGTTAACTCAGGGGTAACTCAAGGGCCCTTGTGCCCCAGTTTTTGGACCAGTTCTGTCCAAACTCCTGGAAACTGTGAGCCATGCATGGATCCAGCTGTGCACCGCATTATTTTCCGTTTTTTATTTTGGAAAACTTTTACCGCATTGTTGTTGGAATACACTGACAGCCGCAACGTTTTCTGTACAGAATGATAATGCAGCCGTGTTTTTATGGGTGTGACTTTCTTCTTGTGTTTTCCAGTCTTTGGTGTTGTCATGTCAGCAGAGCTTGCAGACTCGCTGTAGTTTCAGCCTAAAAAAGTTTCCAGGTGATACCAGGAGAGGCATTCAGACGGGAACAAATTATGGCATACCTGCAAACCGTCCATCAGATCAGAAACACTGATGATTCTTCAATCTGGGTACCTTCCATTGTGGGCGGAATCGTGATCAGTAGCATTCAGATGGAAGAGCAGTGATGTTCTGTTACAAGGGAATAACATTCAGAGAGTAAGTTTCAAACAAAAAGTTTGTGCAGCATTAGAACCGAACATTCAGACCTAACTTGCAGACAGTACTCTATTGTCAAATATTAGCATTGACTGTATATAGAACTGGACAGAACGGCAGTGACGTCACCCATAGAAAATGTTTTACTTCCGGTTCCAGCCAAATTAACTCAGTTCAGTCACCATTTTTCAGCAATGCCGACACTGCCATGTTAGAGCCAGAGTAATTGGTCCAAGTCGGTCCTAGTCACTGTTTCTATGGCAACTACTGTTGCCAATCAGAAGTAAGCTTGTTGGAAGTCCACACCCCTTTCACTGAAAGAAAGTCAGGAGAATCTGTCAAACGTTCAAGGTGGGGGCCAGCGGGCACCACATGCTTTCACTGAGGCATCTGATTGGTCAGTTGTTAAGTTAAAAAAAAAAACAATATCCTGAAAAAAATATGGATTATCAAGAGGATGTTCAAAAAATGTATCAGAGCAAGAATGTTTATTCTGACCAATACAATAGCTATGTCCTAATTCATGCCCTAACCCCTAACTACAAAAAAACTATATAGTGTTATATACTGCTGGACTATATAGTGCCCTGAATTTTAAAATCAATTCGGACACCATGCTCACTACTTTTTGGCCGCCGTTCTCCTTCGGGTGTTGTTTATATGGCGGTTTACAAACAGCAAAATGGTTGCATTACCGCCACCACCTGGTCTGGAGGCGAACTCCTTTTTTTTTTAAACGCCGATGGTGACGTCACTAAGTTTCCGAAGAAAATAATACGTTTACGAGGGCTATTTATGAATCTACTGTTGTTTTAATGATGAAAACGATTCTGGTTTGTAAAAAATATCATTACAAACATGTTTGTGGCGATATTTAATGTTTCTGTTCATAAAAAACAGTCAAAGCACTAGTCCATCACAATGTTTTTTTTATTTTCGCGCCACAGAACCATTTACGGGCTCATGCCTAGAAAATGCCCTCAAATTTCAATTTTTCCGTGTTCCTACTAGCAATAATTCAAGTATGTCTGATAAGATCTAACCATAAACGGGCTGAAATGAGGCACAGGGAGGCCAGGAGGAGAAGCAGACATCTTAGAAGATTTATTCTGGCTGCCCTAGCAAGAGACGGACAACTTGTATACGTCATCTCCCTTGAGCGACTTGCTTCTGCCATCTTGAAAGGCTTTCAAACGCAATGCATTGTGGTCTATCTTTTCCAATGTAGTGACCATCAGTGTACACTTGTTTTTCGCAGAGGATTCTGGGACATTTCTAGTGCACTCGATTTTTTTATTTTGGATTCGGACAACACTAGAAAATGGCGACCGCAGTATATAGTGCACTATATAGTGAGTAGTGAATGAAGTCGGACATAGCCAATGACTGAGTCACAGATGTTTATTTCTCCATAGATGTCTGTGGGATTTTGACTTCTTGGAGCCAGCAGGTACTTCCTGTTTGGAACGCCAGGGTGGAGGAGTCACTCGGTCTAGTGTTTTATATATATAGTCAATGAATAAATCAGTGGAGCTCTAAATTGAATTACAGGGGAGTAACATTCACATGTAACATTTTGATATAACATTAAAATATTATATTTAGACTTAACTTACAGAAAGTATTGTTCAAATGTTACCGTGGAAAGTAACTTACTGGGGATTTACATTCAGATGTAACATTCAGACAAAATGTTTAAACACTGATGCTCTGATAAAACTCAGAGAAAGTAGCATTCAGAGAATAACATTCAGACTCTGTGACAAACACTTTTTCAGTGTTAAAACAGAAAAACTTGGGATTGTTTTAGACCAAGGTACTTTTAAGTTTGTATTGGCGTGTTTGAATGACATAAATGAGCTACAGTGGGTGCGGAAAGTATTCAGACCCCCTTAAATGTGTCACACTTTGTTATATTGCAGCCATTTACTAAAATCGTTTCAGTTCATTTTTTTCCTCATTAATGTACGCACAACACCCCATATTGACAAAAAAAACACAGAATTGTTGACATTTGTGCAGATTTTTCAAAAAAGAAAAACTGAAATATCACATGGTCCTCAGTTTTCAGACCCTTTGCTGTGACACTCAGATATTGAACTCAGCTGCTGTCCATTTCTTCTGACCATCCTTGAGATGGTTCTACACCTTCATTTGAAGTCACAGTGAAGTCACATTAATGCTTTGGTGGAAAGTTTTTCTGCCAGCAACACAAACACGTTTAAGGATGCATCTAAGGAGTACAGCCTCTGCCACTTAAAAGAATCTCAACATTGAGTTAAAAAAAAACTAAACAGGACAATATAGGACAGAAACATAACCATCTACCCAGATGATATGCTCAAATATAAAAACAGAAAGGTTGTTAAATAACCCCCTAAATGTCACCTTTAAATATCAAATCATGACAACTACACCGTGCAAAATAACAGTGTTTCATTTAAATGAATTTAGCAAATAGCTGCAATACAACAAAATTGCAAAAACAAATCTAAGGGGGTCTGAATACTTTCCGTACCTACTTTATATACCGTGCACAAACACACGTTAAACACATGTTAAAATGACCTAATCAATGTAGGGCTGGGCGACAAACAGATAGCTATTGATATCGCAATAGTGCTTTTTCTCGAAAGTACTCGATAGACCTTTATTTTGAAGGATTCGAAACCAACACTTGCCAGTCGCGAGCATTTTCTCCTCTTCGGCGAGTAAAAGTTAGAGGGTTAATCACCACATGGAGAGTAAATGTTTGTGTAAACGTAGCCATGTTTATTAGCTCTTCTTCTGGTGAATTTCTTTTGTCCTCGTCTTCTCTACCGCCTGCACACGAGGTTAACAAAACACACAACACCTCATCCCCGCGGTCTCTTCACCTGTGCAGTGTTTAGTTTGGCTGATGAAACAGCAGAATATGTGGAGATTTCTAACAGGATCCAGTCAGAATTGGAGGATAAAGCTGATACACTTAAAGCAGCAACAGACAGATGAATAAAATGTGTTGAATTGGAGACAGCGCTGTTGTTAGCTGCTAATGCTATGATGCTAGCTTGTTAGCCGCTGATGCTATGGTGCTAACTAGCTGTTCTGTGTTCTGTGTGATCACGGACCAGTTTAAAGTCAGACAGTATTTTCACAGACCGGCCTTTAAGACGCGGTGGATAAATACAAGATGAATTCATAAAACATTCATAAAAACAATTTTCTAAATAATAACAATTGAATCCACTGGTTTAGCAGCGTCTGTGTATCATAACAGTCTGTTTTACACTGAAAACTGTGACCTGTCAGATGTTGTGCTCAATCCTCCTTAAAGATGCAGCTTTAACGTCAATAATAATTTATGACAAAAACCCAAAATATTTGACTGTTTTCAGGAGTTTTTTATTCTGATTTGTGATAAAATGTGATCACCTGGAGGCAGAATTAGGAAATTTCTAATAAATCTGTCCTTGTTTTCTCAGCATGTTTGAATTTGAGTTTACAATTCATACAATTTAGAAATTACTTTGATGCTAGTTCATAAAAACAATCAGAAACATTTCAAAAAAGTAAAATGTCTAAGGCATTTCTGTGTAAAATAGTGTTAGAATTTGGCTGATAAAATATATGTTTGGCTGGCAGATTTTTTTAAAGCAACCGGCCAACTTGGCCAGTGTCTCAAAAATTACATTTGGTTCCCTGTGTGGAGGTATTTTAGTTATTTAAAATCCAACACAAAACAGAGTAGCGTGCACTGTAAATTGTGCAGAAGTCATGTTCCTTCTAAAACTGGAAATCCCACCAACCTTTTTATCACCTGAAGCAGCGCCACCAACCATGCTCAATCTCAGACTGAAATAAACCAGAATTCTCCAGAAAAACAACAAAGTTCAGACCTTCACAGCAGCAACAGTCTAAACTACCAGAAGAAATTCAGAGAATTTGATTTTAGTTCCTTGTTCCTTTTAGTTTAGTTCCTTTTAGTTCCTTTTTGTTCTGTAAAACTTGAAAACAGAATTGATTAGTAGAATGAAAGCTTTGTTTTTAAATGGAACTGATCAAACAGTTTAGTGTTCTGTTTAATTCATGTTCTCTTTTGAAACTTGAAAGCTTTTGCTTTCATTTACAGTTTAGTTTGTAATATTTGGGTCTTTTTTTTTTTAGTTTTTCTGGGGAAAAACTGCTGCATCATGTTCCTTCAGTACATCAGTTATGTTTAAAGTATGATAGGACATAAAGATTTCAATCTATTAACCTGCTGATGATACACATTTCTTTAATGAGACACAGAGCGTTCTAATGTGACCGATATAGTTATTTGGTTTATACCCTGATATATATCGTTATCGTCCAGGCACCAGTTCAGCTGCCTTGTTTGGCGCCCAGCAGCTGACGTAGAAGTGGGGCGGAGCTCGCAGTGGGTGCTGACGCCGTGATTTCTGCCCAGCACTCTGAACGTCGAAGTAAAGAAATTCAACGAAGCGCGGGTTTTCATGTTCTTTGAGGGGTTTATTTGTATTTCTTTCGTGGTTTTAACGTGGTCCATTTCTGATACAGCTGTGACATTTTTACGTAAAAGATCAAAACTTTTCTCACTTTTTTCATACACATTCAGGTATGACCAGTTTTCATTTGTGCAATATGAGCTAATTGTACGTAGCATCAGTGTGACAGGGCTTTCACATACAGAGAGTAACATTGTAATACAACATTCAGAGTGACAAACTGATACAACACACAGTGATTACCATTCTGATGAAGGATGGAGGCGTTGGCTCATGCCGGCCCTGGGGCACATGGTGGCCTGGAGAAAAAGGATTTTTGAAGAATTTCTTTATTTCAGCGTTCAAGACTTAAATAATAACCACTTATAATTATTGTTTAAAACAACTGAACCCGGAGCGGAACTCGAACTAGCAGCTGTTGAACTGGGAGGTGGGAGCGCCAACCACTGCACCATCGTATGATCCACAATGAGAAACACGATAGATTCTCTTCAGCATCCTGAAAGTTTTAAAGAAGCACTAACATCGGCCCCCACCCCAGCTTAGACAGCAGCAGCGTGAGGTAAGGAGGGGCACCGCACTGGGAAAAGTTCTTGAGTTATTTTATTTATACTTTAAACTATTACTTTTTATTTTTAAACTAAATAAGTGGTGTATCCAACTGTTATAAACTTGTAAAAAATGTAATGAACTTAAAAAAAAAAGGTCAGCCTCGTTGTCAATTAGCACCCACCAACCACAGATGGCGCCCTAGGCAGCTGCCTATCTCCAAGATCAGCCAGTCTCAGGGTGAACCTTGGTTCCTCACTGTGGTGAAGGATGCTGTGTCCGCATAACCGCTTCCCGGAGGTTCTCACTTGGTTTGAGATCTTTCCCGCCCCCACCGAACCAAACATCACAAAAGAGTCTGAATCTGAGCGGCTGTAGAGCTGCAGCCCTTGTGTGTTGAACCAGAAGGTCCACTCTGATGGTTTTGGCAAATGTGAGACTGAACTGCACCAAAGTTTGGGTTGAGAGGTCCAGACTGGAGTCTTTGGTACTGAGGTTCCACCTCATGGTGACAGAATCCTTCTTCAGCGTGAATCGGTGCAGATGTCAGTAGACTGCCGTTCCTGTTCCAGCTGGAGTCCAGACGCAGCAGCTGTGAGGTCAGAACCCATCACGTGTCCTCAGATGATCATAGAGAGGTTGGTCTTCATCCTGCTCGGCTCCAGTCCGCTGTCTAAGGAAAGTGCCTGAAGTCTTCGTCATGTCCTGGTTCTAAAGAGTAATCACTGCAAAGAAAAAGGTTAACGAAACAAAATGTGTTTTTCTATTAGACGAGTCATTTTTACCTATGAAAGTGTCAGAACATAAACACGTGTCAGGTGTACATTTCAGTTCTATTTTTTTATTGTTTTTTAAAATGGTTGATGTATTTTAGACAAAAATATCATCTGGAAATTAAAGGTGAATCCTTGAACAGTGTTTCAGTGTTTGTTCTTGTTTTTCTAACTGAAACTGGAGATGAACAAAAGAGACCGGAGAGACGATCTTTATTTTTAGAACCAAAGGGTTAGAAAAGGTTTCTGTCTGATGTCTGAGCTGATGCTTGAAAGAAAAACAGAAGAGTTTACGGTTCTGCGGTTCTCCTGCTGCTCCTGAGCTGATACTGGTTCTTCATGACACAGTAGAAGCAAATCTTAAGTTTTATTATCAGTAGAGATTTACTCACTTTAGGACTCCATGACATCCTTCTGAGACACCACATGTCCTGGTCTTCTACTTTCAAACTGTTTTTTTCAACTGAATGAAGCAGCTAAGCCTCCTCTGTCACACAGGTTAACGCTTCACCTGCTGAACTCTGGGAATACTGGACCTCTGCATCCCAGATGCTGCAGGAAAAGTTCCCGACCAAAGAACCGGCAGACTCAGACGTAACTGGTTCATCCCTGTGTTGTTTTAGGAAAATTACGAACTTTATGACACAGTAACACCCTTGAAGAACACCTCCATTTATTGTCCCATTTTTTTAAAAAAGAAGAAAACAAGATAAATGCAACAGCTTCCCAGCTCCTGCATGCGGGCAGCAGGTGGAGACAGGGATCAGCTAATCTTTGCATTCAAATAAAACAGTAATATCTTGATAAATGTCTTCTTTTCAACTGCCAGCATGTGGAAATGTTTCTTTTTTTTGTGGAGTAGAACTCATATAATAAAAAAATATTGGGGAAATCTGACATAAAACAAAGATAAGAAAGGTTATAAAGTCATGAATATTTCTAAGTCCTCCTCTATGCTAGATTATGATGCTGTTGGAGGTTTTTTATATGTTTTATTCCTCCTCACATCTATCTTCCTGCTGTTCAGCTGCAGCATTGCTTTTAGTTCTTTTATTTTATTGTCATATTTTTCTTATTTGCAACAAATTAACCTAAATTAACATAAGATGATAAAATAATCAAAAATGTCTTGAAATAAAAAAAACGGTAACTTTTAAATAATATTACTCAAGTTTAAGTAAAATGGATTCATTTAAACAATAGAAAAAAGCAACTGATGGAACAAAATCAACGGCCTATGCTAATAAACCACATTCCAAAATGAGAGAAATCAGTAGTTGATCTTGGAGAATCATTTGGATTGAGACATGGTAGGTTTTATTTTACTACAACGTAAAAACGACCATCACAGAACAACACCCATGTGATGCAGTAAATCTGATCAACCATCATTCCAGTCCAATTGAGAAAGGTATCGAGAATGACTGCTATAACTACAGTACCCAAGATGCCACGCGCCTGGCATTTCCGGGTGGGCTTGTAGTCGGCCAGCCATTTTTGATTCGATTAGTGTAGCTGTGACGGTTTAGCTAGATCTTGACGTAAAAGCTGCGGTTTTTCGTGAGTGTGAGGCCGCGTTAAGGTTCACCTTCACCGAACTTCAGCTGCAGTTCCTGCGACCACAGAGTCCAGTTCGCAGCCAGCCATGAATCCGGAATAGTAAGTCTGGGTCTGGGAGTGGGAGAGGACGGTTCGCAGCTGTCACTTCACCGGGAAGCTAAGCTAAGGGCAGCTAGCCGGGCGGACCGAACCTTTACCGGACGTTCCGTTGTCTGACAGTCGCGCGGTTCGGCTCCAGCCCCGCCGTCCACGGTTGTTAATCCAGAACCGCGTGCCGTGAAAACGGTCGGACCGCGGTTCTGTGAACGGCGAGGACCGTCTGCGTGGACAAGCTAACGGGTAACCGGGAGGCTAGCGGCGCGGTTCTGAAGCTTTGGTTTCGCTGACAGCTCATCACCGGGACCCAGGCTCGGTTCTGATGATTCACTTTAGTTCATACTGTGTTAGCGGGCCGGGCCGTGACGTGACAAAGGCAAACAGGAAGTAGGTTTGGTAAAGACTGTTTTCTGTGTCTGAGAGTTTCCGTTCACGCGCTCAGATGTTAGGAATGTTCTTCTGGGTCAGGAGGAGATCCGAACCAGGATGTTCCTAAAGAACAACTGCTAGTCCGAGCTGAAAAGATCACGTGACTATGAAGTGTAGCGCATCCTCAGAGGCTGCTGCAGAATCCCCCCCTGATGATGATGACGTCAGAGCATCTTCATCAAGATTGACAGCTCCAGGAGTTGATGGATCTGAACCTGTGTGTGTGTGTTGGGGGGGGATCCACCTGCACCCGGTCCTCTGGTTCTGCATGGAGGCCCATGGGACCAAAAGGTTCATGAAACGATTTCCTTGGAAGAGGTTTTTGTTCCTGTAGCTTCTGGAGGTTAGAAAAGGCTTTTCTCAGTCACTAGGCCCCACCTGTGATGAGTGTTGTCACGGTAACGACTCGTGTGTTCCTGAAGTCGTGTGTGAAAGTATGACTGGGAAATCCACAGGAAAAAGTTAACCAAACATTACCTGGAGCTTCTACAGCTCATGTGGCTCCGCCCACAAAACTCACCTGATGCAGACAGAATGTTTCTGTTCTCGTCGTTCAAAAGTTGAAAAGCTTCTTTCATAAATCCAAACGTTCTTAGCGGACCTGCAGGTACCTGACTGTCTGCTTCCTCTTCACAGCGACTATTTATTCAAGCTGCTCCTCATCGGGGACTCTGGCGTGGGCAAGTCCTGCCTCCTCCTACGGTTCGCTGTGAGTGATCCTGAAGCAAGAACGCAATTTTTCTGAGTGATGGCAAGAGCCGGCCTCACACCCTTGTGTGTGTTTGTACAGGATGATACGTACACAGAGAGCTACATCAGCACCATCGGCGTTGACTTTAAGATCCGGACCATTGAGCTGGACGGAAAGACCATCAAACTGCAGATCGTGAGTGTTTGTCCTTTTCTTGGGTTTGGGGGGGGGCGTTTGCACTGCTCACAGGCTCTGCTCTTTTTCCAGTGGGACACAGCTGGTCAGGAGAGGTTTCGAACCATCACATCCAGTTACTACAGAGGAGCACACGGCATCATCGTGGTGTACGATGTGACAGACCAGGTGATCTGCTAGAATCATCTGGAGTCTGAGTGATAGCGTTTCAGTCATGTGACTTCCCCTGAGGTCAGATTTCTGTCTCTGTGGTCGTTGGGCTCTTGGACCGACCCTTAGCTGGTGGAAGAATCCTTCTCCGGGTGTTTAACAGCTCCGGTTTGAGTTTGACTCTCACCGGTCAGTCAGCACGTCATTCACAGCTGTTTGATTTCAAATGTGAAAATAAAGGTATCTTTCGTGCAGTCGTCACAGAAACGAAACCTTAGAGGAGATGAAAGATTGGAACCAACAGTAAAAGTGTTGTGAAGCCAAACTGTTTCAAATCAAAGTGATTAAAACAGCAGCCAGAGCGAGATGGTTCTCCAGATCCAAACCCCCCATGCTGCTGGTGGCACAATTCCCCCTTTTTCATTGCTTTACACAACCTAAACATAGTAAAGGGTAACACAACAGGACAGTTGGAGGCTAAGTCCACTCTCTGCCCAGATTTGAAAAATGCAAAAAAAAAAGGGGGCGGGACTAGGGCCAGCGGGCTGTGTGGGGGAGGTGTGGTCTCAATCTGTGATTGACAGTGAGGTTAGCTTGAGGTAACATACGCTGCGTCTTCAATAATGGAGAGTGATACAGAGTAAAGCGATGCCCGTTTCACCACAGCGCTTTCTGTGGAGGTTGAGGATTTTTCTCCTCCTTTTCTGAGGCAGGCACTCATGGTCCAGAACCTCATTGTTTCCTGTCGCTGGCTCAGACGCTGCCTCAGCGATGCCCGACGGCGGGGCTGCAATACGAGTATCAGCAATAAACTCTAGCAGGGGATACGTATCTTGGCACAGCACCCAGGACCGCTGAGGGTTTGCAAGACCAAAGGGGACCCGTGTCTGAGTGGTAAAATGGTGCTAGCATTATCGCTAATGAAGGCTAAGGTATTAAGCAAAGACTCCCGAAGGAAAGATTCATTACAAATCCCATCTTCAGGGCGGAGTTTGCTGGATTCAGTGTCAACTGCACTCAACCACCGTTGTCTAACTTCCAAGTCCACTGGAAAGTTGTGCAAGCCAGAAGATTTTTGACGACCGAACGCAATAAATCTATGAGCCATGCTAAAGCAAACACGATTACCACAGACCGTTACACGTTCAAAGAGGGGCGGGGCTTTTATACTGGATTTGCAGAGCATGATGACGTGCAACTTCTGAAACTTGCGCCAGTCGACCAATCGCAGAATTAAACTGTACCACCTCGTTTCAACCTCTAGGGGGCAGCACACAGACTATTTTGGACTGTAATTTCAGGAATTAAACAAGTTTATTTTAAATTCTCAAATACTTGGCAAGGACCAACAGTCAGCACTTTTAAAACCCCATTTATACAAGTCAGCAGCCAAAAAAAGTTGATTTACTGTTTCGTTACCCTTTAAAGTGTATTTGTCACTGCAGTCCTTCTTTAAACTATGATTTCTCCAACCTAGTCCTCAAGGAACCATCTCCAGCGTGTTTTTTCACGTTTTCTTGCATATTTTCCACATCGTCTTGCGTTTTTTCACACTGTGCTGCATGTTTTCTACAATGTATCGCCCGATGTCCTCTTGGATGTTTTTTCCACATCATCTTCTTCTTCATCATCTAGTCACTTCATCCAGCATGTTTTTTTACGTCGTCCTGAATGTTTTTGAATGTTGTCTGTCGTATTTTTTCACGTCATCCTTGTAGAATCCCCGGTTGAAAAGATGGTCTCTTAAACTTATGTTTCACAACCTTTTATTACACTATGTGTGTGTGAACACACCATAAGAGCTACAAAAAATACAAATGCATATTAGCTCTCTTACAGTTGTTACATTCACCATTTGTACCTTTTAACAGTATTTATTACTTTTAATAAACTTCCCAAACTTTGAAACTTTACACCGTTACCTAATTTATTAATTTGACAAGCCTAACCTTTGAGGGCAAAATCAATAACTGGGTTTTAATAAACTAATTTGACAATAAAATTCTGTTTTCAATAAAATTCTAACTTTACTGTGAAACAGCAAACTTGGTATCACAGTGCCATCTACTGTGCAAAATACAATGATCTTATAAGGTAAAGTCATGCGAAAACAAAGAACTAACTTCCCATGTTCCCTCATCAACCACGTGCTAAAGGATAGAGTAAACACTTGTTTTTAAAACTTTAACAGTTTTTACACACACGAGGAGCATACAGCCATTCAACGTTAGCTTGAAAAGTATGGAGAGAAATTAGTATCAGTCTGATCTGTGCGTGCGTAATTTTGATTCGTGCATAACTTTAGATTTGTGCATGCGTAATCCTTGATTTGTGCGTAACTTTAGGTTTGTGC
>BSAI01000119.1:173869-188184 GCA_036245035.1 Adrianichthys oophorus | reverse complement strand
TTCTTTCTGAGTCAAGTCTCTGAACTCTCAGGTCTACTGAAAGCTTCTTCACTATCCTTTTGTTATCAAGGTAACAGGCGCAACTTGTTCAAAGTTCATGTGTTCATTTCAGAGCTGTTGTGTTCATCATCGTGGGGATGAGGTAGAACCTCTGAGGATCATTCCAAATTATGAAACAACACTTGTAGTTCCCATGTTTCCTGAAGGCACCACAATGTGAGAACAGCTCCTTTCACATCAGAACGTTTTTTTTTATTCTGAAAAACAGAATTTGATCTTTACCTTCAGCTTTTGTGTTTTAGTGGAAGATTTGTAGATGACCACATTTTTGTATGTTTGACGATGAATCTAAAAAGTTGGACTTTACTAGTGTGGATTTGTAACACGTCTTTCGTATGTCGTCAGGAGTCTTTCAACAACGTCAAACAGTGGCTGCAGGAGATCGACCGCTATGCCAGCGAGAACGTCAACAAGCTGCTAGTCGGAAACAAGTGTGACCTCACAACCAGGAAGGTGGTGGACTATACCACAGCCAAGGTACGAGAACATGGACAGTCCATCTCTATTAAAGAACAGAGCTAACAGGAAGTTAGGATGAAGCTGAGCTGCAAACTTCCTTCAGAGTCATGGGCCTCCACAGCGGTGGTACGATTCCCAGTCTGACTTCACATCGAAGCAGCAGTAGTAGTGATGTCATACGCCAGTTAATGTTCTCTGTCTCTTCTGACCCATCTGACCCTTCACACCGATGACATCATCTCAAAGTCATTCGACCACCCTGCGCAGGACAGCACTCAGCTTCTGCTTTCCTGTGTTTCTACAGCTGAAACACAGGAAACTGATTCCAAATAGACTACCATTACACTTTGAAAATAAGTTTTCTAAACAGAGTCTTGCAAAAGTATTCACACCACTTGAACTTCTCCACATTTTCTCACATTATGACCACAAACATAAATATATTTTATTGGAATTTGATGTGGAAGATCAACACAAAGTGACACACACTTATGAAGTGGAAATTAAAGCAGAGTTAGGCTAGAAAAAATTTTCCCAAACTTTGAACATCCCATGAACCACTGTTCAGTCCATCATCCACAAATGGAAAGAGTTTGACACAACTGCAAACCTACCTAGACATGGTCGTCCACCTAAACCAACAGACCGAACAAGGAGAGCACTGATCAGAGATGCAGCCAGGAGGCCCATGGTGACTCTTGATGAACTGCAGAGATCTACAGCTCAGGTGGAGGAATCTGTCCATAGGACAACCATCAGTCACTGCACACGTCTGGACTTTATGGAAGAGCGGCAAGAAGAAAGAAAACCACAAGAAGTCCTGTTTGCAGTTTACCATAAACCATGAGAGTGACCCAGCAAACATGTGGAAGAAGGTGATCTGGTCACATGAAACCAAAATGGAACTTTTTCATCACTCTGAACACACCATACCCACTGTCAAACACGGTGGTGGCAGCATCATGCTCTGGGGCTGCTTCTCTTCAGCAGGAACAGGGAATCTGGTTAGAGTTGATGGGAAGATGGATGGAGCCAAATCCAGAGCAATATTGGAGGAAAACCTGTTGAAGTCTGAACAACACTTGAGACTGGGGCGGAGATTCACCTTCCAACAGGACAACCACCCTAAACATAAAGCCAAAGCTACAATGGAATGGTCAAAATGAAACGGATTCATGTGTTGGAATGGTCCAGTCAAAGTCCAGACCTAAATCCAATCCAGAATCTGTGGAGAGATCTGAAAACTGCTGTTCACGAACGCTCTCCATCTAATCTGACTCAGATTGAAGTGTTTTGAAGGAAGAATGGACACAGATTTCAGTCTGTAGATGTTCAAAGCTGGTAGAGACAAACCCCAAAAGACTTGCAGCTGGAATTACAGCAAAAGGGGGTTCCACAAAGTATTGACTCAGGGGATTGAATACTTTTGCAAGACGCTGTACGACAGTTACATAAACATTGTATGAACGCTGCACCATAAATAACCTGCAGTTAATTCCTGAGGTGAAGAAAAGGAGGTCTTGTTTGGTAAGACCGATGGAAAAGGAGCAGAAGATCCTCAGATGTGCTGGTCCAAACGCAGCTCTGATGCTGTTAGTGTGGTTGGACACGTAAAGCCCCCCACCCCGATGTTTTTACTATAGTTTGGGTGTATCGCATCCCAGCAGCCTCCATGTTGCAGAGAGCAGATGATGTAATGACCTGCTGTGATGCTGAAGATCTGTGTTGCCGCTGATAATCAGGTGATGCAGGTGTGACCCCCCCCTCTGCCAGACCCCTCTTCACCCTTTTGTTCATCTGCAGGAGTTTGCTGACAACCTGGGCATCCCCTTCCTGGAGACGAGCGCCAAGAGCGCCACCAACGTGGAGCAGGCCTTCATGACCATGGCAGCTGAGATCAAGAAGAGGATGGGTCCCGGGGCCACAGCCGGGGCTGCGGAGAAGTCCAACGTGAAGATTCAGAGCAAACCGGTCAACCCATCGCCCGGGGGCTGCTGCTGAGAGCTGGAGCGCCGCCACCAGAACCAGCCCACGAGCAGCCTCAATGTTACCATGGTTACAGGGAGAGAAAGGCAGGCAGGCTCTGTAACTGTGCAGATTCCCACCCTTTATCAGTGATAGGCCATAGGACGGTAAGCCCCGCTTCCACAGAAAACGCTGGTCCTTTTATTAATTGAACTGGAAACACGTCAAACATTTACCTGCTGATTTGTGCTGCTCTTCACTGCCTGTGCAGAGCAGCACAACACGAGCACGCTGCGCCAGACGGAGCTCATGCTTCAGCCAGCACTGTGCACACCCACTCGGCTCCGCCCCCACAGTCCATGTGCCTTGATGGCGGAGGCTCCTGGTTCAGGCCTTTATCCGTCTGCTCTGCAGCAGTCCACATTCCTGTGCACGAAGGACGCTGGGAGCACGCTCCGGACACTGAGCGCGCTCACAGCGCCCTCTGCTAGTCCTGTTCAAACAGGAAGCATGTGCTCCCTGGGGGGGCGCCAGCCCCACCAGCACAGGAGTAAAGGCAGCACCCCAGCTCGGTTCCTGTAAACTGTATATATTTATACATAAATGTAAGAAGTGGTTTGCAGATAGCTTAGAGGCCGTATGGAAAGTAGCTGGAATTAGAAATCTCGGCACGTTTGTGGCTGCGGACGTGACTTTTTTTGTGGCACAATGTTCATTAAAAGAATGAAGGAGATCTTTGATAAGTGCTGGTCCCGCTCTTCTTTCTGCTCTGACCTCCACTGTGAGGAGACTTCCTCCATCAGGGAACTCACAGGAACGAGTCAAAGAACATTTCTGTTAAAGACAAACCTTCACTTTTCAAAGCCCCCCCGGCTGGAGTCAAAAGGACCTATGACACAAAAACCCTGAGGTTCTGTCCCAACTCTTCACTACTCATAAATACCATTATTTAATCTACAACTCCAAAATCGAGTGCCAAGAAGTTTACCAGAAGTCTGTGAAAAACCAGTTCAAAATCAATCAAATCAACGCTCACTAGATCACAATCTGAGCAATTTTTGTGTAAAAGTATTTTAATTATTTTCTTTATAAACCAATCTTTCTTCTTCAGAACACAGTGGATTCATAAATAATCTTTGGAAACGTTCAGTTTTACTGCATAAATAAGTGAGCACGCTGTCCGCACCGCTTTAAAAACTCAGATTCCCTCACTGTGGAGGGAATTCAAACATGGCTTTAGATTTTTGTGGCTTGCTCTTCTCCTGATCTACAGAGGAGTCATGACTTCATCCTCCTGCAGGAACATGGAGCAGCTCTCACACCACTGTGTTGCAGAACTGAGGAACCCTCTTGGAGAAAAGCAGAACGCTTTCGAACTAGAACCAAGTCCAGTTTACTGCTTTTTTACATCATACATGATGGAATCCACCTGGATGAATGAGGAGCTACGTAACACTTGGCGCACCTGATGCAGGTAATCAGCAGCAGAAGGCAGAGCTGTCCAGACCAGAGCGTTCCTGCAGGTCCTCTTTAATGTGTGGCTGATCTTTGTTTTTACGATCCTGGACTCCGAAGTGTTGGAGATCCAAGCACACATGGATTCTGGAGATCATTCCTGCAGGAATATTCCTGCAGTCATTCCCTACATGAAGCCCTCCCCTCAATAGACGTATGTGCTCTCCTAGCATTGCTGAACAGAAAAGTCTTTCCCAAACCATTTAACACTTTATAGTATCTCAGGTAAGGGAGAGGGTTTCAATGATCAGCCGAGACCAGAATCTTTCAAAATAAAATCTTATCTCCGGTTTTCATTCTGCTGTTTTTACAGCAGAAATCCATCCAGTCTGTAATCTTTGCATCTAGAATAAAAATCAAACACGATGGTGTCTGGGTTAAAATGGGGTCTCCTCAGTGAGAAGGTCCTGGTTTGAGTTCACATGTTCTCCTGGTTCATGTGTGGAGATCATTTTTTGTTGTAAAGTTGACCGTTTATGGAAATCAACCAAACTGGAAGTACATAGACTCCACCGGAAAGAGCTGATCTTTGCTTTAAATGAGAGGATAAAATAGGCCAGATCAGCTTTCTTCCGTAATCTTATCTCAACAAATAAAGAGAATCCAAAAATGATTTTCAATACATTGAACGCACTTGTTTCTCCCTCTACCTCTCAATTTCCCAAACAGTCTGAAGCTGATGGAAGCACATTTCTTCAGGGCTTTCTGACAAAGGTCCTGGATGTTGGAGCAAACATCCCTCCTTTAGTCAGTGTTCCAGCCTCCCTAGACTCAGTATTCCCCATCTTGGTCTAGTTTCTCTCCAGTAACTGTGGAGGACGTCCATTCTATACTGACGAAGAGCAAACCCTCTTCCTGCCCTCTTGACGTAATTCCCACTCCTGTTCTTATTGAAGCCTTTCAAAGTATTGGTGTAACTATTGTCAAACTCATTAACCTCTCACTGGAGTCAGGATCTTCTTTTTTAAAGCATGCCCTCATCACTCCCACATTAAAAAAGCCTGACCTTGATCACTCTGATCCAAAACATTACAGACCCATCTCAAAGCTCCCTTATATCTCGAAAATTTTAGAGAAAGTAGTTATGGAGCAACTAAATTTTTATTTGGAACAACAAAACATCCTGGATATCTTTCAGTCAGGTTTTAAGAAGAACCATTCCACAGAAACAGCTCTTTTAAAGGTTTCTAATGATGTGCTCATGGCAGCAGATTCTGGCCAGTTCTCTGTCTTGGTGCTTCTGGACCTCAAATCTGCATTTGACACTGTTGATCACAACATTATGATTGCGCGTCTTCAAGGTGATTATGGTCTGTCTGGGTCTGTTTTAGATTGGTTTGTCTCATATCTCAGTGGAAGAACTTTCAACATCAGTGTAGGTTCAATAACCTCTGAAATGCAAAAAGTTTCCTGTGGTGTTCCCCAGGGTTCAGTTCTAGGCCCTATTCTATTCTCTCTGTACATGATCCCTCTAGGCAAACTAATTAGCAATTTCAGTCACATTTCTTACCATCTGTATGCAGACGACATTCAATTATATTGCTCCTTCCCTGAAACAGACTTCAACATCTTGACCAGCTTACTGAACTGTTTATCTAAGATTAAGTCATGGTTATCTATTAACCATCTACACCTGAATGCGCAGAAGACAGAGACAGTGATTTTCGCCCCGGACAACAAAATCCCTGCCATCAAACATCACCTCGGTTCCCTGAGCTCATCTGTCCAGTCGAGTGTCAGGAATCTTGGGGTGGTGTTTGACAAATGTCTATCTTTGGAAGGACATGCAAAACAAACGGTCAAAAATTGCATGTATCACCTGAGGAATGTGGCAAAAGTCAAACACATCTTATCTAGACCTGACCTGGAGATGATTATCCATGCTTTTATTTCTTCACGTCTAGACTATTGTAATTCACTTTTTACCTGTTTTAGCAAAAGCTCTTTAAAACGTCTGCAGCTTGTCCAAAACTCTGCGGCGAGGCTTTTAACAGGAGCCAAGAAACGAGCAAACATAACTCCACTACTCTCCTCTTTGCACTGGCTCCCAGTTAAATTTAGAATTGAATTTAAAATTCTACTTCTAGTTTTTAGAGCCTTGCACGGTCAACCCCCCCAGTACATTGCTGACCTTTTAACCCCCTACTCTTCTGTCCGGTCTTTGAGGTCCTCCAACCAAAATCTATTACATATTCCAAAAACCCGCTATAAAACCAGAGGAGACCTCGCCTTTCAAGCTGTTGCTCCTCGTCTTTGGAATGACCTCCCTTTGTCAATACGACAGACTCTGTTGCAGGTTTTAAAAGTCAGCTTAAGACGTTGGTTGTAATATTTTATTTGTTTTTATTTTTTGTGTAGCACTTTGTGATTTATATCTGAGAAAGGTGCTATAGAAATAAATATTTACTTACTTACTTAGCTTCATGGGTGGTTCCAGGTTGAGTTTAGTTGTGAACGTAAGGATGTGATCCTGTGATCCAGGATGAACCCTCCCCCCCCTTTTTTTTTTTATTCAACAGTAGCTGGGATAAGCTCCAGCAACCACAAGATCCTGAAAGAGATCAGGAGTCCAGACTGTGGTCCTTCAGCTTTAAACTTTAGGAAGAACATGCAGGAACTCCAGAGTACTTCAATAGTTTATCCACATTAATTTTTTACTGCAGTATTTACTCCCAGAGGATTGTGCCTCCGCTCTGAAGCCATTCCAAACAGTGGTGACAGACTGATGCAACAGCGCCATCTATTGGTTGGGACTGAGTCCTGCAGGACACAGTGGTTTCTGATGATAAATTCACAAACCTTCAGCCGGAAATGTTCCGTCTGAAACTCCTTAGAACACGTATGATGATCTTTAAGATGTTCTGTTGTTAGTCAGCACATCTGTCATCAGTCTGATGAAGGCCCAGATGTGCTGACTCACCTTCAGGCTGTTGTCTTCTGTCAGTCACTTGTCATTTGGTTTCATTCTGGTTTCCTAAGAGCTGGATCTGAAAAGTAGCATTTTTTGCAGAACTCCTGTCATTGTGAAGGGGTCCGATGCAGAACCAGGACTCTGGACCATCACGTTCTCTTAAATTATTTTAATTTCTTGTGTACATTAAAATTCAAATTTACACACTGACAGTCTGGAAGGAACCCCAACATGCACACCCACCCGGAGGGAGGGGACTCTTCAGTGACGCTGCTGTTTCCATAGGAACTTTCCCAACAGTAACTCAACACCTCCATTCATCTTTACAATGTGCACCCCCCCCCCCATGGGCCAGGCCACAGCAGTTTGAGCAGAACAAGCAGAACCAAATGCACAAGTTGGTCCCTTCATTCCCTTCAGTGGTTTGAACACAGGACGTCCCATTTTTGACCCACAAAAACAAAAAACACAAACCAAACAGAAGAGGAACAGGAGGTGGAGCCAGGGGAGAAAGAGGGCGGGGCCAACATTAAGGCGAGACCCGCAAGTCCACAAAAATGCCGCATACCAACGTATGAACAGCCCCCCTGACATGCCCTGGTCCAGTCCAAGAGCTCTATGTTCCTTCAAAATAAAATCATGGAGTTAAACCAACATCCTGTTTGTGATTATGAGAGCATCCAAGAACCCCCTCCCCCAATCACAAAGACTTTCTTCAAAGAAACCAGAAGATTAGGCTATAAAAAATAGAAAGAAAATGCTGGCAAGAGTAGGAAAAATAGGGATCTAGACTGGGTGAGGCATCAGTCGGGCGTGGCCTGCAAGGAGAGTGGCATCAGGGTGGTGGGGAACATCAGCACCTTGGCGTGCATGAAGGACAGGTCGGGCAGAGCGGCAATCACTTTGGCCGCCTCTTTGCTCAGGTTTTCATCTTTCTTGGGTTTTCTGTGAAAACAGAGGAGACAGAGATGACCACAGCGTTCAAACACAACAGGCCCCGCCCCCCACCGCTCACCTGGTGGAGGTGCTGGTCTTCTCCATGGTGGACATCAGGCGGGCGAAGGCGTCTGCCACCCGGCTGCTGGAGGCGCCCGAGTCCAGTTTGGAGGTGGTGAGCTCGAACAACTCCGGGTCCACGCCTGAAACCAGCAACCAAGACTTCCTTAGATCCCAGTCCAACAGACTGAGGAGAGCTGGACCTTCATCATCTTCAATCATTGCTGAGGATGATGAAGGGAAGAGGACATCCTCATTCAGCTGCTTCTCTGTGAGCTCACGGCTGGCCTCAGGAGAAGTGTCAGCTTCTCCTCCTTTTTCTTTCAGGAGTCGCCACAGCCAATCAGCTTCCTCCATCTAGCCTGTCTTCTGCATCCTCTGCTCTAACACCAGATACCTTCATGTCTTCACTGCATCCATAACCCTCCTCTTTGGTCTTCCTCTAGCAGCTCTAGACTCAGCATCCTTCTTTCTCTCTTGTCCCTGTAACTTCACTCTTCCTCTTGGGTTCCTCTCATTCACACATGAACTCCGTCTTTCTACAGTTAACCTTCATTCCTCTCCTTTCCAGGTCAAACCTCCACCTCTCTAGCTTCTCCTCCACCTGTTCTCTGTTCTCACTATAAATCACAGTATCGTCTGCAAACATCATAGTCCATGGTGATTCCTGTCTAATCTGTCAGTCTGTCCATCACCATTACAAACAGGAAGTGGTTCAGAGCTGATCTCTGATGTAATCCCACCTCACCGCTGTCTTCCAGCCCTCATCCATGTCCTGCTCTAACATACTTCTGTCACTCCAGACTTCCTCATACAATCCCACAGTTCCTCTCTGGGCACAAGCTGTAGTCTGTGTGCTTTTACCTCCACTCTTACAGGTCACTCTATGTTCCTGCCTCTTCTCAAAGAACATGTTCACTATAAACATTTCCATCTTTTTTGCCAAATCAACCACCATCTGTCCTTCGTTCCTCTCCTGGATACCAAACCGGTCCATCACCTCCTCCTCCTCATCATCTGTTTCCTGCACCAACACGTCCATTGAAATCTGCTGCAATGACAAATCTCTCACTACTAGAGATGCTCATCATCACTTCATCAAGGTCCAACCAGAATCTGTCCTTGTCCTCCAGCTCACATCTTACCTGTGGGGCATACCCACTAACAACATTAAACATCACAGCTTCCATTTCTATCTTCAGACTCATCACTCTGACTCTCTTTTTACCTCCACAACACTGCTACCAAACTCCTCCTTTAAGAGAACTCCTTCTCCCATCTCCACCATGAGAGAACAACTTGACCCCTGCTCCTGAGCTTCTAGCTTTGCTACCTTTCCATCTGGTCTCCTGGACACACAGTCTGTCTACCTTCCTCCTCTGCATCATGCCAGCTAACTCTCTGCATTTTCCTGTCATAGTTTCAACATTCAAAGTCTCAGTCCAACACTCCTGACTTTCCTCTTCTCTCTCTTCCTACAAACACCTTCCTCCTCTCCTTTAACCAACAGTTGTCCAATTTCCACCGGCACCGATGGCGGTGAACAGCACCGATGGCGTTCGTTGTTAACACGGATTACGACCGATCTGGTATGGGTGTTGTAGGTCTGATTTGCATATTTGGTTTGGCAAAGATTTAATGTCTGTTGCCCTTCCTGACACAACTCTCTGTATTTTTCCGGGCTTGGGACAGACACGGTGAGACAAAGGCTTGGGCCCCCTCGCGGCTACATTCAGGAGAAGCGTCAACTGTCATCCAGAAGAACAATTTTCACTCTGACTTGAATTCCATAATTCAGATGATCTTTATCGTAGAATAACAGCGTATATGACAGGTCGGGGACTTTGGTAGAATTCTGGTACTGAGCAAAAAAAAAAACAGCAATCAAAGATCTGCTCGAACCAGGAGGCTAACATGAGCAGAACCACAGACCTGATAGTTTGAGTTCTGTTGGACTCCTTAGGTCTGAAAGCACAGCTGAGTGAGCGTCTCATGGCTGCAGCTGAGGGGCGGGGCCTAACGTAGGGGGGGGGGGGGGGGGGGGGGGGGGGGGTGTCCAGCTGACCTGGGATGGAGGCAGAGGTGGTGGAGCCCGAGTCCTCCACGGGACCAAAGAAGTCCAGGTTCAAGAGGGCGGAGCCTCCGCTGGCTTAGAGCCGGGCATTCGAGGTTAAAAGAGAGAGAGAGAGAGAGAGAGAGAGGGGAGCAGCATGAGCTTCAAGTTAAACTGAGCATGTGCAGAAGCTGACTCCACCCCCCCCCCATCTGACCCCAAACACAACGAAGGTGACGAGGAGGAAGGGTGTCAATCAAACAACCCTCCACCCCCAATACTGGCCCCTACCTCTGTGTGTGTGTGGGAGGGGTCGATAATCTGATGTATCACCACTACCATGATGCCCCACCCCTAAACACAGATTTCTGCCCCCAGTATGTTTGACACCAGGATCAGTAACACCCCGCCAGCAGAATGAACCGCTTTGGGAGCTCAGTGCATCCTCTCTAGAACCCCCCCCACTGGGACCACCCTTCATGGACAGTCCTCAGACCGTACCATTTTCAGAACACAGGAAGCACCGGCCTTTGTTTGGTTAAATCCACTTCCTAACTCGTCTGACTTTTCTCCTGTTTGCATCTAAACTCAAGCAGAGTGAGCTGGGGGGGGTCATCACCTACCATCTAATGGGTTGGTAAGGCCACTACTGCTCCAGTCGAACTGGATGGGGGGGAGCACCTCCTGCCGGGGAAAAAAAGAGGGGAGTCAAGCATCGGTAGCGCGCAAATGTCGTCTCCCCCTGCTGACTGCAGAAGGGGACGCAGGAGTCTAACCCCCACCTGCACAGAGTCCGGCGGACACGAGGCGTCCTCTACAGGCACCTGACCGATGGAGGTGATCATCTCTGCTGCAGAGACGGGCTTCACGGGCTCTTTGGTCGGTTCCAGCATCCCCTAGAGAGAGCGGTCATCATCATTGACCCCCCCCTCATTAATCATCCTCACTCAGCTGTAGTTCTGCTGATACAGTTCGAACACCCCCCCGCAGACCATGCCTACTTCCCTAACTAGATTCCCTAACTAGATTGTGAAAGGTGCACTCACCAGGCCAGCGGCGTACATGGGGACAATGACGGGCTGCTTCTTCTGTCCCGTGAAGAGCTGGGAGGGGCAAACGCAAGGTCACAAACTGCCACGCCCACAAACTGCTTTTTGCCTGAACTTACGATGTTGCGGGTGTCGATGCCCAGACAGCCCAGCAGGGCTTTGTTGCAGTGGGAACCCCCCCACTGGTATCTGAGGCCCAGCGCCTCGTGCACGTCCCGGAGCCGTATCCACACCCCACCACACCTGCAGGAGTTAAGAACAGTGAGGGGGAGGAGTCAACAGTTCCAGCCCCTCCTCCTTGGAAGCAGCTGGGGGTCGAGGGGGTGTGTAGTGATAACCATCACACCAACGGTTTGTGGTGCTGCTCTCACCCTCTGCAGCCAGCCCCCTCCTCCGACGGGTTGGGTCCAGGTTCTGGTCTGGGGTCTGACGTGTCCAGCAGGTCCTTCAGAACCTTCACCTGTTGGTCCAGCAGCTGCATGGCTGCAGCCGGGAAGCAGCTTTGAAACAGAGACTCCAGTCGGCTGGAGGGGGGCGCCTGCACAGAGACAGGAGGTGGGGGCGGTCCGAGGTCTACCACTGACTAAAGACAGAACAGACGTGCACGTGCTGACACGTGCACGTCTGTGAACAGCTGACTGATGGAGAATCTTCTGGGTTTTGTGATGTGGGGGGCTAAAACCTGAACATTTAACACACGCGTCACTATTTACGGCTTTTCCAGCGAAGAACGGTCGCTTTGCTTCAGAGTCTGCTGATTCACGCCGACCACAAACGGTCGAGGAGCTACGGCAGGACGAAGAGTGTTATGCAGGTGCACCGACAACGTCTCCGATGTTAAACCACCCTTCAGACACCATCACAAGATTTTACACCAGACATCAACAATAATGGCCTAACTCCCTATATCATCCAATAGTGGCTGGTCTCCAATCAACGCCGGGTCTAAACAGGTGTTGGTTACTTTAGACGCCGGTGAGCCTTAGTGGGTGGGATCCATTAAGCCACGCACGTTGGCGTTTTATCACTCCTGCGAGCCAATATGAGGTCTTCTAGAAAACTTCTTCTGGATTTGACGCCACGTTCACACCAGGCATGTCTCATGCATTCAAGAACGTGCTGAACGTGGGTTCTTGAACACTCTTAACTCTCATGGTTCACATTGGACTGTTGCTACTTGATACCAGAAACAGTACCTGCTGGAAGAGGTTTGGTGTCAAAACAGTGTGAATCTGCTTAATCGTGCTCCAGGGTTTTTCTTTCACTGCTCTGTTCCGATATATGAAAGACTCGGTGTCATATTATTCCAGCTGGGCACAAACCGCAGTTTCATCATCAATTTTCAAAGGCCGGCACTTTTGTGAATAAGAAGGGACGCCGTCAATACATTACTACCAAATCTGAGTCACTGATTGGTCAAAGTTCAACTGGCCTAACGTTCAAGTCCCTTCAGTTGCCGCGCATCTTGTATGTAGAACACGAAACAGACCAAAAACCGCTTGAAGCGCACATTTCCATCGGAAGGGGCTGCTTGACCGCGGGCTTCCGAGGGCGATGTGAACGTAGCATTAGACCAGGGGAGAAGGATTGCTTAGGCCTCGGATCAATGTTTGTAATGCTCACTCATCGCCATCATCTGCGGGTGTGTGCATGTGAGCATGCGCACGTGCCAGTTGATTATTGCACAACAGTAAACAAGTGAAGAGGAAACAAAAATGGAACTTTAGTTCCTTTTCAATTCCATTGTTCAGTATCAATGAAGCTGAACTGAAGCAAAACGGCTAAACTGTTGTTGTCAAAGACAAACTTTGACCCCGCCCCCATCAGGTTGTGGAACCAGTCAGACCAGTTGGGACCATTGTTCTTACCGACAGCTTGTCCGTCTGTTTCTGGCTCTGCAATCCGGCATTGCTTGGTTCTGCGCTGAACTCTGCCCACGTCTCCCCCTCCACCTGCTGCGGCTCCCCAAAAGCGCTCCACCCGGTCTCCCCACCCTCGACGGAGCTGAAGTTTCCAAAGCTGTCGTTGACAGGAAAGCTGAAGCCCCCCCCAGTGCTGGTCTCCTCGGGGCCCTGAAACTTGGGGGTGTTGAAGTCACCGAAGTCGTCGTCCCGCTCGGCATCCGACGGCTCAAATTCTGCAAAGCCCTGAGTGCCAAAGGAGCCAGGGTTGCCAAAGTCCCCAAAGTCCTCATCATCCTCCGCCAGCTGGCTGCTGTCAGTGGGGGTGTCACCCTGAATGGGCGGGGAGGGGGCCGAGCAGGTGGTGCTCATGTCGCCGTACTCCTCCAGACCGTTGGTGGACAGCGGCCGGCCCAACGACGTTTCCGTCTCATCTGGAGAAACCCAATTTTCCGTTTGATCTGCCCCCCATTCAGACGCGCCAGCGCCATCCAGCCCATTCACAGCGAGGGGGTCTGAGGAGGAGGGGTCCTCCTGAGGGGGGCTGGAGGAGGCCTCAGCGGGACAGCTCTGCCCCGGTTCTGCCTCAGATCCGGTCCCGTCTGTGTCCCTGATTGTGTCTCCTGGCACCCCCCCCTGCTCATTTGGACAGTTCTGACAGGTTGCCCCCGCCTGCAGGAGCCCCCCAGCAGGACTGTCCTCTGCCTGGAATGGGCGTCCTTCAGAAAAAGCTGAAAAATCTGCAAAGTCGTTTTCAGGGATGCCAGCAGGGGGGCTCCCCGTGTCCTCCAGGGGCAGGCCCTCCCCAGAGGAAGGAATGGGATTTCTGGAGGGAGGGGTTCCCTCAATGTCAAAGCTCTCAAACCCGTTTGTCAGCCCCCCCGAGCCCCCGCCGTTGCAGTCAGGCTTTGTAGAGCAGTCCAGTGAGCAGGAGATCACCTTCATCACCTCAGTCCTGCTGGAGGGGTCACCCCCCAGAACCACGCCGTTCACCTTGGACAGCTCAGAGCCCAGCCCCCTGCTGGCCAGGAGCTCCGGGGGCGAGGTAGCGGTTAGGGCCTGAGTCTGGTTGAAAGTGGTGGGGGTGTCGAGTTCAGAGAAGCTGATGCTGCTGGGAACCCCGGAGAAGGTGCCAAAGTCTCCAAACTCATCCTCATCCTCCTCTGCACCGTCCTCCATCGGGGGAGGGGATGAAGAGTACATGCGGATCACATCTGGCTCCATGACACCACGGAAGGTCCTCCCAGCTACACCTGAAACAGAAGGGGGGGGGGGTCATCAATTTGAGCCCCAACAGCAGGTCATGTGACCCCTTCACAGAAGCTCTGCTGTCACTCAAGCTGCAGAAAAGTCAGCCAAGACCAGGATCAGATCAGGACCAAACAAAGATCAAACCTGGACCAGGA
>BSAI01000119.1:120313-130344 GCA_036245035.1 Adrianichthys oophorus | reverse complement strand
TGTGTGTTTATGTATATATGTGTGTGTGTTTATGTATATATGTGTGTGTATATGTGTGTGTGTTTATGTATATTTGTGTGTATATGTGTGTGTGTTTATGGATATTTGTGTGTATATGTGTGTGTTTATGGATATTTGTGTGTATATGTGTGTGTATATGTGTATGTGTGTGTTGTAATTTACTCTTAGTTTGAAGTGGCTGCTTTAGTGTTCTTTTTTTAAATGCTTCATCATGAAGGGAAGTGGAGCGACCCGGTTCCCACTCATCAGATTCTGCTTCATGCTGTTTTTATTCGCTGACCACACCCCCTCCGCTCTGTGTCCTGCTTCTCACCTGTGCCCCTCCCCCAGGGTCTGTGCCTGACGCTGCTGCTGCTGGCCATCTTTAGGAAGGCTCTGCCGGCGCTGCCCATCTCCATCACCTTCGGCCTCATCTTCTACTTCTCCACGGGGTTTGTGGTCAAGCCCTTCACAGACAGCCTGGCTGCTCATCAGTTCTACATCTGACCCAACCTTGCGCTCTGATAGCCCCGGCCCTCATAACTCGCTCCCTCTCTCTGCTACCATCTGCTGATGAAGCACACAAAGATGGCTGCCTGCTAAGTGTCATTTCTGTTTGTGGATGAAGCACAGGAAGTGATGTCACACCTGAGTGGTGTGGGAGGAGCCAAAATCAACAGCTGACTCTCAGACACCCGTAGTTTCCTCTTTTAGTCAGAAGTTTGCTAACTGAAGGTAGTGATGATCGTCAAACCCAAAGCAACCAAAAACTCCATTACCCATGATCCTCTGGTGCAGAGGTGCTCTCACTCAGGTCTTTGTAACTTTCTGATCATCACAAAAAAAAATGAAGTTTGTTAGTTTATAAACCATGACCTCTTCAGGTTCCTGTCCTTTTTTCACTTCCCAACTTTAAATCTGCTGCAACACCATCATCGGTGGTTCTGGTCCTACCCGGTTCTTTTCTGTGCTCTTCGAGTCTTCATGCAGGAAAGATGCTGCCATAAAGTGCAGTTTTTTTTATTTCAAAGCTTGGATTGGTCACATGACACCTGCTTCACTCGTCTTTGGCACCAGCAAAACCGGGACCGCCCACCTGAGGACGCCTCTGGACGCAGTGCTCTTCGATGGACTGGTTTAAATCCAGACGAATGTTCACAGCCCGGTACCGGCCCGTGGGACCACTGCTCTAAAGATTTTCAAGTTAGAAAAAATTTTCGATTTGAAGAAAAACTGAAAACTTGAAAAAAACTTTATGAAAATAAGTACTTCACATGACAGCTTCTGGTTTATGTTCTTAGTTTCTGTTCGTCTTCATTTTCATTCCTCCGTTTCATTTCAGACGTTTCGTTTTTGGAGTTCATCCTGGTTTTACATGGGGGCGGGGCTTTGATCCCATTGGCTAACAGGACATGACTGATGGATGCCACACCGGAGGAGGGATGACAGGCGGTGACAACTACAGACGGTGTTCTGGAGCTGAAATGATGTCCCCGAAACCTCTATCGCCACATGTCAATCATGTATCCAATGGGAGCAAAGCCCTGCCCCCGCGTCCAAATGACACGAAAAACCTAAAGTTGTAAATGAGCAGCAGCTGGTTACTAACCAACATTTGATTGATTTGGAAACAGTTTCGGTTTGTAGTTTCAATATAATTTACAATCTGTTTCTTTAAGCTGATCCTGATTTGACGCCATCGCCATCATCCAGTGATCGATTTGTTTAACGTGGATTAACTGGATCCTCCTTTTAAGGCCTGGTTTGGACTCAGAACTGACTCACTGACGCAGAGTCTGGATGATGGACAGAACCAATCTGGTTCTGTTTTACCTGCAGTTCTGACAGAAAAAGCTGCTGTTAAACCCAAACACTTCATTCATGGAGACGGGTCGTCATGGTTCTGCCTCAGTTATTTAATGCAAAAAAAAAAAAAATCAGAATTTTGATGAAACAAACGGATTCCAGAAATGTTCTGAGGTTCTGATCATCCGCAGCAGAGAGGCTTTCCCTGTAATAGAACCAAAACATGCAGAAAGCTTCTGGGTGGATCCGCTGTACGGTTCTGCTGGATGATCAGGAAGTCGACCGGACTCTTCCTGGTTCTTCAAAACTCTGAGGTGGAGATCTGGTTCCGGTGGGGTCAGTGCTGCTCAGCGTTTGGGTCGCTCATCTGAATTTCTGACATTTGTATTATTCCAGGAGAAAACGGGTCAGAGGAGGTCCGGCGTCGAGCAGCACCCTCACTTAGCTTCGGTCTTCAAACTGGACTTTGTTCTTCAGCAAGAACGTAGCCAGGAACTCAATGGGGTTGGGGGGTCTGCACACACATTCAGAACAAACAGACCTCAGAACAGAACCCAGGTAGTCCAAGCAGACCCGGAGGGTGGGGTCAGGGTGGGGGACGCACCTCTCCTTGGCAAGCACAGACAGGCCCTGCAGCAGGATGGGCACCACAGTCTGGTCCAGGTAGGCCCGCGTGGGCAGGGCCTGCAGGTCCACCTTCTGCTTGGACAGCTTGTCGGCGCCGGACTTGTCCCCGTCCACCGCCCTCTGGATGCTGTCGCTCAGGCCAAACTCTGCGTGGGAGGGTTCTGACACCTGTGGGACATAGAGGGGGTCATGGGGGCCAAGGGTGGGCGGGGCTGCGAAGCTACGTCACTCACAGCAGGGGGTCCCTCCATGGACTGGTCCAGATCCGGGTGTTCTGCAGGAACAGAGTAGACCTTAGTAAGTATGAGGGTCAGATCCTGGGGGTACACACTGAAGTTCTGTTAGGACCAGGAGCACGGACGGGTTCCGGTCCAACAGAGAATGGGGCTGTATCTTCGAAGAGACGCAGCTGACCCGGTTAAGTCGAATTCAAGCCACTTTATCTTTCAAAATAAGCCCGTTCAGGGCGACACAAACCCGGTACCGGGGTAGTCCGGACATAAACACTTGTGTTTACACGGTAACTACGTAGATCTGACGAGATCAGAAACGGAACCGGAGCCGAATGGAGCAGGTTAATGATCGCTGTTAGCTTAGCATCAGCTCCCGTCCCGTTTCCGGTCATTTCCTCTCACGAGCCAACATTAGAGCTGCTGAACATAGAGCCGCGGTTTCCCGCCAATCATCAAACAGAACCGCGGAGCAGAAACAGCGAAAACCCCGCCAAAACAAGCACCGACGCCTCGCAGTGAACTCACCGTCCGACATCTTTGTTGTGGAAACTTACGCACGAGTTCCTGCGTACGTAAAGCGTCTTGTGAAATTACGTCAGGACGTCGGTATTTCCGGTCTGCAAAAATAAAAGACTGAAACGAGCATCTTCCTCTCAACATTCACACCGTGACACAGATTCTTAGGCGAAACCAAAGCTTTCTGACCCAAATGAAAAAAAGAGCCGTTTCATCCCCACACCACACACATGGTGAGTGACGTCTCTATAAGAACGGACATGTCGACCATTTAAAACGGGCGCGAATGGTCGCCCAAAAAACTGATGAAATGAAGCCGCGTTCGGAAAGTCACGTGGTCAAAAGCGTCACCGGTGACACAAAGCAGAGCCGCCCGCTCGAGCAGAACATTCATTCATTCATTCATTTTCCAATCCGCTTTATCCCTTTCGGGGTCACGGGGTTGCCGGAGCCTAACCCGGCTACTCATGGGCGAAGGCAGGGGACACCCCTGGACTGGTCGCCAGTCTGTTGCAGGGGCCCGAGCAGAACATCTACTTTTAATATCAAAACGTACGTCTTGCTCTAGAAGTGGAGGCTTGTAGTTTTTCCAGATATGTTTGGCAGCTCATAAAATGCAAAGTATTAAACTTTCTACTGCACAGGAAACGAGAAACCGTTGACCTACGAAACCTTTGTGCTCCTTGCAGCCTGTCAACAGTTGAATCCCCCCCATCTATCAGTTTGTTCATGTCTTTTGATGTCAAAAGGTAACAAAAATACTGCACCAAATCCAAACGAGTCAGAACAATGAAAACAGGTCCAGGGTTCTGGTTCTGCAGCTTCCTTAGGGTCAGAAGTGCAGAAGCAAAACAAGCTTTTAATTTGAAATGATTCATTCAGAATAACAGAGAAAATCTGCAAACTTTCCTTCACTCTTTGTAATCAAAGAAACACACATAAGACACGCCTGTTTAAGGATCACACGACTCCACCGGATGAATTGATCAGTTTTGACACAAATGTTTTATTGAGAAAAGACATGAATACAACTTAATTTTATAATACGGAGATTTGTTCTCTAGTTTTCAGATTGACTTGTTTGTGATAAAGCAGAAGATCAGGCTCCGGATTGGTGTCGCCGGGGTCCCACCCTGGAGCCAGGCCTGGGGTTTGGGCTCGCAGGCGAGTGCCTGGTGACCGGGCCCCGATCGGGTAAAGCTGAAGGGAACGATGTGGGATCACTCTCCCGTGGGCCCACCACCTACAGGAGAACTTCAAAGGAACCGGTGAAATTTGATTTGGGTAGGAGTTGAGACGGGTGCCTCGCCGGCCAAAACCCCAGTCATGGAATTTTGGCTTTAGGTATTTGAGTCATGACCCAAAGAACGAAGTCCCGGATACAAGTGGCTGAAATGAGTTTCCTCTGTAGGGTGGCTGGACGCTCCCTTAGAGAGGAGGAGCTCGGAGTAGAGCCGCTGCTGTTCCATCCAGAGGAGCCAGTTGAGGTGGCTCAGGCATCTGATGGACACCTCCTGGGGAGGTGTTCTGGGCATGTCCCACTGGGTGGAGGCCCCGGGGACCCAGGACACGCTGGAGAGACGATGTCTCTCAGCTGGACTGGTCTTGGGGTCCCCCCAGAGGAGCTGGAGGAAGTGGCCGGGGTGGGAGAGGGATGGATAGAAGTATCATCCTTCAGTGGGAGTCTCTTCATGATTTCTTCATAAAATAGAATGATTCCTAAAAGGATTTTCATTGTTTCTAAAACACAGACAGGAAAAAACAATCAATGTTTGATCAGAACCAAACTGCATTTCAGCTGAGGCCACGGCTCTGCTGGTGCAGTTTCACGTCTTCAAAGAAGGAAGGGGATGAGGGCCTTCCTGGAGGGGGGGTAGTCCTTAAACCTCTGATGGTAGTCTCTGAAACACGGAGAAAGGTCAGAGAAGGAGGTCATTAACAGAAGATCACCAAAAGATCACCAGAAGATCCAAATAAGATCCACAGAAGACCAACAGATGATTTACAGAAGATCTAAGTCCTTCTTTTGTACAGAATAAACCACAGACATATTTAACTAGAGGAATCATCTCTGACGTCACCAGTGACTCTACCGTCCCCCTGCTTGAAGCCTAAATTCTCAGCTCACCGGTGCAGCCATATTGGCTGGAGTTAACTCCTAACTCTGATGTTCCAAATATGGAGAAAAGAGGCGATGGATTCTGACAGATGTGTGTGGTTCTGATTGGTCTGGGTGTGATTCTGATGGATTCATGTGGTTCTGATGAAAGCAGTCCAATAAACCCTTAAGGTATTGTATCAGGAAGAAAAGTTCTAGAACCTCTTGTGCAATTTGGAATCTGAAAAGGTATTTTGCATAGATCATCACAAATGTGAATTGGATCTGAATGAAGATGTCTTGAATGGTACCGGTACCTGTGGTGATGCCAGGCTCTGGGCCCGATGGAACACACTGTAAAGAACGCCCAGGCAAAGGTGGGTAGAGACCAGGCAGCAACTGCATAACCACACCACTCCAGAATCTCTCCCAGGAAGTTGGCACCGGACACAAACTCAAACATTCCTCCTAAAACAGAAACAGAAGCAGACCCGGTTCTGGAGAGCGACCGGTAGATTTGCAGAAGTGGTCAGACTGGATTGGGACCCTTTACCACGGGGGATCCGGTAGACATGCTCTCCAGGTTTTCTTAGGTTGCGGAGGATGTGGTCACTGTGGACATTGATGCTCAGACCCACCATGAACAGGAACCAGCCTTCACAGAAACACAGAAGCCCAGTTCAGAACATGACTGTAGAACCCACGGAAACCACCAACCAAATGCGTGGAAATAGTGCTTAGTAAGCATATACTCCTAGAAACCTCCTGCTGGCTGAGATTCTGCATGACAGGAGAAGCTTCAAAGCCACTGCTCAAAGGACGGAAGAAGGCGGAAAAGTTCTGGCTGTAGAACAGACTGCTGAAGGGCCCGCCTCTGCCCTCCTTTACTGTCTACTGTACCATCCTTGGAGAAGAAACCAGAGAAGCTGAGAGCTCGTGTTTCCTGTCAGAAGGTCTTCAGAGTTCTCACATTGAGAACCCCACAGAGTCTTTTCTCTGTGGGGTTCCTGCTACAGTTTGGAAGAAACCAAAGACTCTGGAAAATTATAACTGACAAGACATGAAACCCTAGAAACACCTCCACCCTGTTCTCCGGACCCCAACCACCCGAGTGTTCTCCTATAACAACTGTCCCGTCTTCGTTCCTCGACTCTATGACGGACCCCCCTCCCCCGTCTGTTCATATGAACAGATGAGGTGCTGTTCACCTCTGGGTTCCTGGTCCAGGACTTCATGACAAATAGGTCACATGTGGAGAAGACTGGACACCAGTTCTGTGATGGCATTATCAGAAGCATCAGAACCCAATGTGGCTGTGTTCCAGCCCCCCTGCTCTTCTCTACAAACCCCTAATTCTGCTGCTCTGATGTGGATCCGTGGAGCAGAGAAAGTTTAGAACATGAAGCAGCAGCCAGTGAGGAGTTCCTACATTGTTTGGAGGTTTTTCTGACATTTGTCATTTTACACACTGCTTTAGAATTTAGACAATCTTTAAAAAGCCCTCAGATGCTCTAAAAACAATTATTCATCATCTAAAACAAAACTTTGTGTTCCTGTAACTCCAGTAGAGCGCTTCATGTTCTAGAACATTTTGTCAAGGATGGAGATAATTAAACACAAACCAGAACTTCTGTCACAGTTGGGTTACAAATTAATTCATATGTGCTTAACTTTGGATTTGTGTGTAACTTTGGATTTGTGTGTAACTTTGGATTTGTGTGTGTGTAATTCTTGATTTATGTTGTTGGAATGCTTTCTTTCACTCTCCCAAAAATTCTTTTTTAGTTTTTCGTTGGTGTGTGCACATTTTGGTGACTTTTCACACATGTGGTGGGGGGCAAATTTGGACTCAAAAGCTGAGAAATGTTACAACTGTGAAAACAATATGGTCTGTGCCGTCAGGGACTGCTGCTGTGGGCCGTAATGACTCAGAAAGGTTTGCCGTAAACATTTCCTGGTGCAGTGCCCCATCTCACCTGAAGCGGCTGCTGCTTAAGCTAGGGGGCGTGGGCGGTTTTAACCGTTAGGATGAAAAAGCAGCAAAACAAGCCGTCAGGGACAGCTTTAAAAGGGAAGGAGGAGGAGAAAACGAGCTCAAAGCCAAGGTTTTTCTGTTTTATTTACATTCAGTTGATTGGAATTTCACCCCTCCCCTGCATTTTGGTCAAAGAATACTCTTGTTTTTGGTTGAAAAAAATCAAATTAACTGGCATTCTAACTTTTTCTCTATCTCTAAACTGTTAACAACCAAGAACCTTAAACCTTTCACACTAGCAATGCCTCTATTAAACACAACCATTTCTAGAGACTAGAGACCACACAGCGGTGCAGCGGTTGCTACTTTCACCTCCCAGTGCTGAGATCACTGGATTGAATCCCACTCAGGGATCAAAACTGGTTATTATTTCAGTTTTGAGAGTTAAAAGGAAGTCATTCTTATTGCCACATATTCCAGGCAGTTACATTGTTTTTGTTCTGGACAGTGGTGGGGGTGTGTCTTCTTAACCTGCTATTTCCCTTTCTGGGTCACGGCGCTGCCGGGACCTGTCCGGCTCCTGTTGGGTTAAGGCAAGAGTACATCTGGATAGGTTCAGGAGGCTGGAGCCAACGCAGCTGCCTGTCCTGGGAATAAACTGGACGGCTAAGTCTCAGGGATCCTCCGCTTCCAGAACCCTCATGTCCGGCGGGCAGACACCAAAACGGCAGCAGCAGAGGGGGAGATCCATCCGCCGTCTTTTCGGGGTTTTTTATTTTCTTTCATCATGCTCTTATTGACATCTCTTTTTTTTTATGAACATGGATTTTTTTTTACATCTGAACTGAGGAATGTCTGAAGCTTTTTTTTGCCACCACTTCTGGGTCTGGTGCATTGTTTATACGCTCAGCTGTTGTCGCCTCTCAACAAATCGGCAGGACATTGCAGTTATCTCTTTTTAAAATTATTATTCAGCAGAGCTGTGGTTTCAAGATCATATGCCTGCCAGGGGAACAAGAACACCCTGAAAAGTTTACTGATAATTCTAATTTAGTTGAATAAATGAGCTCTGTTGAATCAGAGCTTCAGGACTCGGTGTTTATGCCTGTGACACTGTGATGTATTTTTGACAGTTTATCAGGAAAAAATTTGTATTCGAGACATGTCAAACGTAAAACTAAATGGTGTATTCATAGTTTTTTTTTATCTTTCTGAATAGGTTTGTCATTAACAGTTACCTTACCTCATAAGAATGCAATAAAACAATAGAAAATAAACACCAGTGACTACTATGCTAAAGCCATTCTAAACAGGAAAGTTTTTGATTGACATTTAAAACTGTTTGAGTCTGACATCATGCACAGTTCTGCAGGAACATTATTCCAACACTGAGGGTCGGCGTTGTGCTAAGGTAGTCATCCCTGCCAGAATGTGTTCCCTCTGCGGGCACATCAAGCAGATATTGGCTAGCAGACCTTAAAACTCTAAAACGGAATGTAGAATGAACAGGGAGCCGGTCCGGTGAAGTGAACCCGAGTGATGCTAGTCTGGATTTGCCGGTTAACAGTTTTACAATGTCGTTCTGAACTAATTGGAGGCGGTTCTGTGGTTACAATCATCTGTATGACAGATGATCATGGAGTGGATCAGTGTGAATCAGGGAAGGTTCAGCGTTAGCTAAAACGATAAAAGCTCATTTTTATAACTTTGTTAAGGTTTGTCAAATTTAAAAAAGGGTTCAAAGAAGAACCCCCAGATTCCTAAGAGCAGTAGAGTCAGCTGTAGAAGTGTTGAATGCGTGTTTATGATTTGAACAGGACTGTGACCGTAAAGTGCCTTGAAGGAAGGTAGAAATGGTGCTATAGAATCATACAGCTTTGACAAACACTGAGTTCTGATGTTCTAACACCAGCATCAGGGTTCTTGATGGGACCTGAAAATCACTAACACATCTGACAGTGTGGTGATCATCATCCTCCCTTCCTTTGATGCTGGCTTCAGCTAGCATAGCACTAATGCATGCTAACAATGGTCAGTTTTGTTGAAAACCATCAGATGACTTTCTGATGGTTTTGTATCAAAACCAAGACGACACAGGAAGTACAAAATGGAGTTTTAAATAAAACACCGGCGGCAGCAGTCGGACAGGTGCGATTTCCCTTCAATTCCAGCTTTAAAAGTTGATTTGAGAACATTGCTGACATGTCCAGTCCATGGGCTCCGCCCACTTCAGGCTTCATTTTCGCCTGTTCAGTTGGAGTCATCAGGTAATCCGTCTGGTGTTCTGGCGTGAATTTGTTAATCATTTACCACCGCTCATCTGTCACAACTCCACATTAAAGTTCATTGCTCTGTGTTCCACTACTTCATCTTCTACCTATGGGCTCATAGACCACCCCCCACCCCCCCACACACACCTGGAGATAAGGCTGATCTGACTCCACCCACCATCACCTCAGACGACAGTTCCAGCTGATCTTCAGTGGGCCTCAGATGACTGGGCTCCCGTCAGGGCATTCCAAGCCTTAGGTTCTGTGGTCTCCAGGCAGTGTGGACCAGAACTGGAGCTGGCAAGGAGGGTCGGTTTTAGCCGAGGGGGGGTTTGGTTCCAATCCCTATAAATACTTTTATATTTTGACTCAACTGACCCCCCATTCCTATCTTATCACTGGAGTTAATAAAATTTGATTACTGGTACAGAGAACATGATGTCCAAAGAGAACCCACAATCAGAACCCACAATCAGAACCCTGATTCAGAACCCACATTTAGAACC